>VZTB01007846.1:321584-342854 GCA_013397245.1 Thryothorus ludovicianus | reverse complement strand
CGGCGCTCCCGCGGCCATCGGTGGCTCGGGGCCCGTGAAGCGGCGCTCCCGCCCGCCGCTCTGCGCCCCGGGCCCAGGTAAGCGCTGCCCGCTGTAGGGGCTGCTCGTGGTGTTGGTTTTGTGAGGTAGCCCGGGACCCACTGCTGCAGCCTTTCTGGGGCTGTTTAAGCCACAGCTTTGCGTCTGGATTTTATTTAGCTTTTATTTAGCTTCATTTGTGGATTAGCACCCTTCTGCAGAGGGCGCAGCCCCTTACAGCCATTTTGTGAAGTAGTGTAGGTCTCAATATCGCTTCCATCAGAGCAAGTAAAGCTTAAAAAATAAGCCTGTTTAAGGTGGGCTAGGACAGCTGAGTCCCAGTATATCTTGGCAACTGAGCACACCACCATAAACGCGATGGAGAAAGTTCAGTAAAAAGGCGGTGCTGTGCTTTGGGCTGGCCCAGGATTGCAGTAGAGTCTGAACAGGAAGCAAAGCCTCAGCTTTGCTCCGTCCCTGTTTGCTTTGCTTTGTGCTGCTGATGAGTGATACTGGTTACTGTCGGGAAACAGAGGTGGGCAGTCAAAAGATTCAACTGAGTTTGAAGACAGGAATAGGGAATTGCCTTCCTGACTGAGTGGGTATGGTCTGGAGTCTGCTTCAGGAGGGCTCAATCTCTTCTGAGACTTTGCAGGAGTTTCTTGTGGGGATTCCTCTGGAGGACTAAGAAAGTGGAGCCAGTGGCACTATATTGACTCCACTGATACTATCCTCCTAAATTAAATGGTGGAAGAACAAGGCCTGCCTGGGAGATAAAAGTCAGGACCTACTTGATCTACCCACAATGTTTTCACGGCAGTGAGTGAGAGCTAATTAAAAGTCATGTGTTTTTCTAGTAAAAGGTTGAGAGTATTTGTTTTAAATCTACATTAAACTGTATTTCAGGGCTGTTGTGTTGTCTCTTGTGTCTGTGCCTTTGACACATCTCCCCTCTCTAATTGCTCACAGGCTTTTTGTTCCTGGCTCCAGCACTGGATGAGGAGGGACACTGGACATGCCTTCGATTACAGTAGTAACAGGTTTGGAAACTGTTTTTAGTCTTAGAAACCTGTGTGAGACCGGTGTCGCCTTCTGAAAGGGCTTCACGTGATGCCCTCCAGTGGCAACGACGTGAATTTTAACTCAGAGGGAATTGGAAAAAGGGATCCTTCTGGCCTGCCCTGAAGGGGTTTGGGCAGCCCTGGCAAAGTCCCCAGTCAGCTGCTGGTCGAGGCATGGTTGGGGGTGCCCTGTCCTTTGGCAGTTCCCGATGCTGGATGTCCTGCATGGATCACTGCTGCACATGAGGACTGCCTGTAGGCTTCAGCTGGCCAAAAACCAGAGCTTCAGGCATGAGCTTCTGTCCTTTGCAGAAGGATTTTGCTGTGTGCCAGTAAATGTCCATAAGGAAAAGGAACAGGAAGAAAAAGACCCAGCAGGTACCAGGAAAAATGCAGCTTGCAGCACATAGTGTTAGAGGCAAGGACAACTCATTTTTACTGATTGTTGCCCTACCACATGATGTAGCTCTCTATATACAGAGTTGCTGTATATAGGCCAGAGGTAAGAATTGTTTTTGCCTCATCTGAGATACCTTTCAATGCAGAGAAATAGATCTCAGATCGACAGCTCAACACAGTTCTCCAAGTTGAGTGCTCTACCCAGGGTTCCAATAAACTGAATACACCTGGTGGATAAATTATTGAATACAGAGATATGCAGGGTTGGTGTGAACTTGTAGATCTCTGCAGTGGAAGTGGTGGCCTCCGTGTAAAGGATTTACATAGAGATTGTTCAGGGGAACAGCTGGTTCTAAGAAACAGACATTGTCAAGTTTCCTTTGCTGTATTAATATTTAAGTGATGGGGTTAAGATTCCTAAGGGAGGAAAAACTTGGGCTAGTGCCAACAGGTGAAGCTTTTATTAAACAGAAACTTACAAGCTCATTTCCCTTACTGTTTTTAACCTGGAAGCCAATTATTGCATATTTGTTCTTTCTTTCAGATAATTCTGTCACTGCCTTAGCTGTCCTGTGCCATGTCTGGTGGTGACCATGGGGTCATTCTCCTGAACAGCCTGCTCTGTACTCAGCCACCCGGCCTGCATTCCCCAGCAGATTCACCAAGCTGGCAGCATAACAATGGAGCTGTTTGGGGCTGTGGAGTGCCACTGCAAGGGTGTCTGAGCACCTCGCATTTGGCTCAGAAAATCTGCTCTTGCACTGTCCAACGAGAGGGTTGTCAAGACCTGGGGACTCACCAGTTCACTAGTTGGAAAGTATTTTTCCAGGTTGCAGCTATGGTTTAAACACTTGAGGTGAAAGCTGGTGGTGGGGAGTAGAATCATGGGTTCACCAGCAGCCTTTATGCATTAGATGCTCTGTTTGGAGGTTCAGATGTCCTCAAACTTCTGCTCTGATACCTGTGTGTTACACTCTCTCAGGTATCTACTTGAAAATAAGAGTGGAGTTTTTGGCTGATGGGGTAGAACACGTTCCAGTGGGTAGAAGTTGGACCCAGAGTCAAGGAGTACATTTTTAAGCAAAGAATGGTGCTTTTTCACCACTTCAGTCCTCTGCACAGGAGCTGTACCCTAGAGCTCCTGTTCCCTATGCCAGCATCAGCAGGGCACACAGGGCCACAAGCTGCTCTGCTCACTGGCAGACAAAGTTGAAAGTCTCTGGCCTGCTTACAGCAGGTCTGACAAAGTGACCATAACAACCTTTTCTGCCCTGAAAATACCTTAATTCCTAGTAGGTTAAGAAATGACCCTTTGCTGATATAGCCAGTGTGGCTAAACCCATCTTCTTCTGAGGCTTTTGAAACAGATATCCTAGAGCAGATGGTACTAATCACTGCTGTGGTGACATAATCAGCTCCTGTTTTTGTGGTTTCTAAAGGCCTGTTTTGGCAAGATTTTTTTTAATGTATTTGAGAAAGAACAGTCAAGCTTTTGACACACAATTCTGTGTAAAATCTCTTTAGTTTTGCCAACAGTGTTTATTTGTAGAGAACCCTGCATATTGTAGAGACCACTGCTTGTTCCTGGTGATTCCCTAGAATGGAAACTAGAAGCAATGATTTTTGTAATGAGTGTGCAATAAATCTGTGGAAAAGCTTCTCTGTTAATGAATCAGTTCAGGTAGTTTTGATGTATATGGATGAGGCTGTTTAGGGCTGGCCAAGCCTGCTTGACAGCAGTCTTGATTCATGTCTGGAAGTTAAACCCAAACAAGGATGTCTCAACTGTGTGCTGGGCCAGAGTCCTTCCAGCCTCTGGACACCCAGAGCTTCAAGGGCACAGCATTGGAGTGGAATTCTTCAGTGCTGAGGGGGAGAGCAGATCTGTGAGTGTGGAGGGAGGATACACCCAAGTGGAGGTGAGCATAGCTAAAAAGAAGCAGCTAAAAATGTTGCTTTAGGTTTTTCTGTAAGGACAATCAAGCACAGCAAAAAGCCTCTTTTTTTCCCTGGGTGAATAAACAAGAAGCATTCTGTAAAAATGGCTTATATGTGAGACTGGAGTGCAGGCTGGGGTATCCTCACTGGGTATGTAGGCACTAACAGTTCACACAGGAGAGCTGTGTTGGATTATCTTGTGTCACAGACTTCATGTAGCAACAAGAACAATTGATAGCTTCATGGCTGGAGTGTTTTCAGCTCCAGCAGCTGTACATTGATTATGCCTTTTGCTATTTTTGTTTTTCTTCGAGTTTTTAGCTCTTGAGTAGACTCAGGAGTAGAATTAACGATTGCTTTGCAGCTGGGGAGTTCCCTGGACTTCAGGTTGGAGGAACCTGTGGTCCAGCTGCCACTGCTGTGTGGTGACTGCATCACCTCTAGAAGGATGGTATCTATTTCTAAAGAGAGTTCTAGGGTGCTGATGGACTTTGTGACCACAGTGGCTTTTTGCTAAGATCCTTCCCAAGAGGATGCAAACTCCTAAGGGCTGAGGCTTGGCAGCTGGTTTGGGTCAGGGTCGCTTGGCTCTTACTCAGGGGAAACAGCTGATTTATAGGGAGTATGATGGAGCAGTTAAAGCTGAAAGAGGGCGTTGCTCAGGGCAGGTTACACAGGTGTGGTAGCTGCAGAACACAGGTTATGGCAGGGCAGTCCATGGGGGTGCTGTAATTCCAGTATGTATCCTTAAGATACCAGGTGTTTCCAGTGCAAAGCAGGGGTGGACATAATGCTGGAAGTGTGAGTTGAATGTGTGAAGGTGCTGGGCAATATCTGCATTGAAAAATGACAGTCTGCAGTTCTCATAGTCCAGTAGGATGCCAATTCTTCTGGGGGGAATAGTAATTCTGATGTCAGGTGTCATCCCACTGTGCAGGAATTCATACTTGTGCCTGTAGGTGAGAAAAACAAACAAAAAGAGCTGAAGGCACCCTGGCTGCTCTCAAAGGGAAGCACTTTGTGCACACAGGTGCCCATTGCTCATGAGAGTCAAAGGCAGTGATGTTATGTCCAGGGGAGAGGCAGCAGTGGAGCTGAGGCAAGAGGGGAGCTGGCATTTCTGCAGGCAGGTATGACATACTTCATAGGTAGGACAGAGATCAGAACCAGTTTGGTATAGCTGGGTTTAGCCACATGTAGTTTCTGGATTACATAGATCTGTTACTCTGTCTTCTCACTGAGATTTTGGTAATGTTTACAGCTAAATTCTGCAACTCTTGATTTTATTTAGATTTGTTCCTGCAACTGCTTGTTTCAATGAGACAATGGAGCACAGAGAAACACTTCAGCTTGATTCACTAGCACCCTCTCAGAGTCAGTGCTACTGCTGCAAAAACACAAGTTCTGAAGCAAGGAAGCTAGGCAAAATAACCCATGCCAAATGCTTCTGAAACACCCTTAAAAAGCAGGAGGATTTGCTTAAGCTTTCCAGTATTCTTCCAAAACCAGTTTACAGTGACAGTGGTGGAATGTCAGAGGCCCTGGTGTCTGGTCTGAGCTGATATAAAATCTCTGGGTTCTCTGCTGCCCTGCCTGCAGGTGTAAGAAGTGTTCTTGTCAGAGACCTGCAGCCTCCACAGCCCTTACCTTGAGGGTGTGATGATGTGCCTCATGCACCAAGATGAGTTGTTTGCCCCCAGGTGACCATGTCTCGGGGTGTTCTCAAATGCTACACCAGTCCTGTACTCTGTGTCTTCCTCAACTTCCACCTCCCAGTAATGCTTTCCTGGGAAAGGGATCAGGCTGCCCAGGATTGCAATGCACCTGTGGGAGACAGGAATATGTGTTTTGGCAGGACCTCTCTAATGGTCTTTGCAGTGTTTAGATATGTTCAGGTATGTACATACCTGGACATTACATAGCAATAAACAAAAGCCACTTCTGCTGTCTCCTTAGTAGTTCAGTGTGGATTTTTTACTCCAGTGAAATCTCCACACTGAGGAGCTGACACCCTGCAGGTTTCTTTGTGACACCCGCCTTGTCTTTACTTGTGGGTAGCTTTGTATAAATGAGTGCCTCAGGCACTTCCAGGAAGATGGAGAACAGCATCCCATAGTGCCTGGGTTTTCTGGGAAAGTTAATGCTTGTTAGAAAGGAGTGCTCTGGTGATCCTCAGCATAGCAGGGGAAAAAAAGTCTGCAGATTTTGCATTTTATTTCCAAACAACCCAGGGTTTCGAATGTCACTCACCATTAGGAACTGAGCATTGTAACAGCATGAAGTTCCTGGGGCAGCTGGGGAGGAGGGAACCTGTCTACACTGTGTTTGTGACACTTAGGAAGAATTGAACACCGTAGGAGAATTTGTAATATGCTGAGTGCCTGGGCCATGAAATGTACAATAGGAACAATGCAGAAAATAACTCTTTTGAAAGTTTTGTAGTAGAGACACACAAAGACGATGGACTACAGAGAGATCCTTCATCTTGATTTACTGGCACAGTCTTGGAGTCAAAGGAACTGGGTGCTTTGAAGATGCAAGTCTGCAAAAACACAGGTTCTAAAGCAAGAAAATTGGGCAAAATAACCCACTCCAAAGGCTTCAGAAACGCTCTGAGGAGGGCAACACGAGTCCTGTAAGCTTATACCTCAGCTTTTTCTCAGGAAAAGTACATGGTGTATTAGCTGTCATTGTCAAGGGGGACAGCAGGTTTCTAACACACACAGCTTTTATATTTCTATGGTAGTGTCTAAAATTGTAAATTACAAAGGGAAAGGATGTTGCTGGCAGGCACTGAGCTCTTCTAGGCAATGGTGAGAGAGCTGCACTCATCTTTGGAGGGCCTGTTGTGTGAGGATGGGCACCCACAGCACCATAGCTGTACTCTGCCTCTGCAGCTGCACTTGCTTAGAGCAAGTGTGCAGTTCATTGCAAGTGCATGTAAATGTCTTGGGAGCAACTTAAAGGCTGCTGAACTCAGAGGGGCTGTGTTGCTACCGCTTGAGAAAGAAAAGGAATGATGCAAAATGGATGGGTAAACATCTGTGAACAAAACATGACCACAGTAATGAGAGCTGCAAAGCCACCAAGGCAAACCTGAGCTGCACTGAAGATGCAGTTAGGAAATGCATCAGCCACACACTTAGGAGACCACACAAACTTCAGAAAGAAGAGCTTGCCATGCAATTTCCTTGGGAGGGTTGGGGTTTTTTTCCTCTTTTTTTTTTTTTCTTTTTTCAGTATCTTGGTTTGAAGGAGATTTGCGAAAGTCCATAGAGGTACCAAAACCTCAGCCTTTGAATGAGATGAGTGCCAGCTCAAGCTGTTTACATGAAACATAAAAGCATCCCATAGAAGTGGGATGAAATCCCATTTAAGATTACCATGATGGCTTTAATGAAAAGGATCACCAGTCTCCCAACTCTTTTCTACCAAGCCCTCTAGTAGCACTGCATTTCCATGGAGGGAATAAATTGTAGACTTGTATTATCCTGCATCTGTAGATGACTGTCCTGGTTATATGGTCTTTCTGTGGGTTTGACTGGAAATATGCATTTTGGCAAGCTTTGTTTCTCACTTCAATGGCAAAGGGCCCAATTCTTTTTTGAAAGTAATACCTGTTGGTCCAAATAGTATCAGTTATATCTTTCAGCAAGAGGTAAGTTTTCAGATACCTCTCCTTTCCTTAGCATTTGTTATAGCACCTAAATATCTGTTCAAATTTACCTCAGTGTGCCAGACGTGTAAGTAGGCTTGTACATAATTGTGGCTGCTGCATCTGTAATCCTATTTAAGAACTTGCATTAATTTCCAAGTTCCAAAGAGCAGCTGGAGAGAGAGATTTCAACTCGAAAAATTAATCAGAGCTGCTGAAAGCCCCATTAGACATTTCCTGGCATCTGTTAAAAGAACAAACAAAACTGAAATGCCCCTGTATACCTTGTAAAGCTGTTATCATAGACAGGCAGATCACACTCTGGGTTTTCCAGTTCATCACATGAAATGGTAAATCCATCATCTAGAATTGCCAGCAAAGGATGGGCTGTGTCCTCATTAAGGTAGAAGCAGGTGCCTGCAAGAGAAAATGCCTGAGGATAACTCCAGTGGCTCCTTATAACATTAGAATTGCAGAAATGTTGTTTGGATCCACAGAAAGATTCACCAATGCTCTAGAAAGAATCTGATTGAGAGGACAAGATCATGTTTTTAAAGTTTTTTCTAATAAATGGCTGGTTTACACTTAAAACTGTTTAGTTTCAGCCTTGTTGAAAGCAGGGGGCTTAGCCTGGTTTTGAACCCTACCAGGGCTCAATGCTGCAGGCATTGTGCAGGAAGTAGCTATTCAGAGATGAGGGGTCCTCCATGCAATGGACTGTCTTGTTTCAAGTAATCTATTTTTAAACACTGAAATGAAAAAGGGGGCTTAGAGAACTCTCCATGGCCTCACTCATCCACATGAATGCAGGGCACTGTTTGAAGAGAAAGGATCCCTCATGCTTCAGCACCTCCCTGGTCAGACCAGCCCTCAGAGAGGTGAGTCCAGCCCAGGATAAAAGTGCTTCTGCCTTTCTTCCTGCAGAGACTGCACAGAGCAGGTCTGACACACTGAGGCCTGAGGAGCAGCCAGGACTGGCACAGCTGCTGTTTCTGGCTGGGGCTTGTTTATTCACCCCAGAAAGGATCAAAGGCCATTCACAGTGCTGGAGGTGGGTTCTTGCAGCCAACAGATCAATTTGCATCATCTGTTTGCATAATGTAGACTCCAAGAAGATAAATCTCCCCATGGTAATCCCAAATGAAATCATTATAATCACACTGCAAGTTACTTCATTGCAAATACAATACAAACAATGACAGGGTAATTACAGGCATGTGCTGCTGAAAACAAACACATGCTGTGCAAACAGAATGGGCAATTTCAAATACTGAGTTTGATTTAAGCAGTTGGAATACACACAAACGATGGCAACACAATGACAGTCTTCCTCTCCAGGGATTTAAGGATGAGCATTTCTTCTCTGGTGTCACTGCTGTGTGGCAGACAGGTTTTCTACTGAAACATAACTTTGTGTGGTCATCTTGCTGAATAAATACAATTTTCAAATGTCTCACAGAAGGTAAGGGCAGAAGAGACACAGGTAAGGTGTAAACACATCCGTGAGTGGCGTGGGAGATTTGAGATGAGCACTGAAGTTGCAGTGTCATTGCAGCAGTGATGAAGGTGAGCACTGATGTCTGTTAATGGCTCTAGAAAGTGCTGTCTTAGCCATAATTTCCAGCAGCAGCTTCATTACATGGTAATCTGTGAACTAAAATCACATTACAACTTTCCTCATTAGTGTGTCAGAACTTTGCAGGCTGGCAATACGTGGGTGTTGAGTTGACACAGTCTTTTAAAACATTTAAAAATTATTAACTTTCAAGTATGTACCAGACAGCAAAAATATAAATAACAGTGTTAAAGCAATGCACTTATTGTTACAAGAAGTTGTTTTTTTCATTCCTAAAAGGTTACCAGGTGTGTAATTAGATGTAGGAGATTAGGGCCTGGTCCAGAGGCCATTGAAACCAGCAGGAATCTTTCTGTTAAGACAATAGATGCTACAATAGATGCTGGAGTTGTTCCAAGCTGTACTGTACCTGTGGTGTGTATCAGGACAGGTTCACTTCTTTCACTGGAGCCACCCAGGTTTTGGGCTCTGACACAGACGTGATACTTCTGTGTTGGCTGGAGGTGAATTAGGACTTCACAGTTAGGGATCCCAACAATAGATCTACAGAAAACAAATCCATGGAAAATGATAAGGTAGAAAACAAAGGTAGGCCTTTGAAATTATTTTTCTGAGCAACAAAGAAAAAATTACACTTCAACTTGTCTTGTAACCGATCAACAATATTTTACCTTGTGCAGTTGTCATTAGCAGGGCAATAGAGAGTCTGTGACAGACTGCAGATTTTTACATTGCTTCTGCCCTTTTCCCATACCCATAATTCTCATAGAGTAATTTTTGATTAATATTTTACTAAGAGGATTATTTGTAAATGTAAATTCCCCAGAAGGTCATGGGTCCTTTCTTAGTCCTATCTGATGCCACATGATTAAAATAGTTTTACCTCTACAAGTCATGGGCTCAACAGAAGAGTAACTCACTCAGTAATAATATCATCATTTTCTTCATCTGTCAGCTTGGACAATTCAACCGTGTAGGAATCAACAGGGTTAATGTCTCTGGATTCCCAGCAAACCAGTGCTGCATTTTCACAGCTTTGGATCTTTTTATTCTTTATGGTAGGTGGTGAAGGAGCTAAAAGGTAGGCAAAAGAACCATTCTTAGCTGTTGCTTGAGGATATTTGCAAACAATATGCTTTGAAGATAAAAAAATAGAAAAATGTTGTATACTAATACTGGATCAGGTATTGCTATAGGTAAAGAAACCTGCTTCCCCAATGGACAATAAACAGTAAGTAAAGTGATTAACAGTACTATTTAAAGACTTCATTTAGACTATAAAGGTCCCAAGAGAATTAAACAGAGAAGTAGCATAAAGACATATTACACAACTGTTTTCTATCATGAGTTTTATCTTTGTCATAAAGGTGCAGCTCTTCTCTGCTCTGAGATGTCAAAGACATCTGGAACAAGCACTCGAAGGTCTCACACTGACTTGCTCAGTCTGATGTCAGGATTTCACACAATGTCCTAGATTGAACTGCAGCTAAAAAGAACAGTATAACAGGTCAATCCACACAATACCTATAGGCCAGTAAAAAGAGAGCTGGGATTCATCTGGCAGAACCAGCAAACTTGAACCTTATTCACAGCTGGTCTATATATTTGCATTTAAATAAGTTATTTTGTCTCTCTGTTTCTGTTTATTCCACTCTAAAACAGGGACAGTTGGCATGATGGGCTCTCCAAATAAAAGTAGGGAATTCCCCATGCAGTTATTAGGCTTACATCAGAAGAAAGTGCCCAGAAGGCATTACTGCTGTAAAATTCAGAGATGATTTTGAATTTCACTATGAAGGTTACAAAGCCATATAAATAAAATATTTTTACCTGTTACATAAACTGCTCTTTCACTTGGTGGACTGATACCAGAGGCATTTAAAGCACTGACCCAAAATTCATACTGTGTATTTGGCAACAGATCAGTAATGGTGCAGTATGTTTCTTTGACTTTTAGTGTATGCTCTGAAATGACAACAACAAAGCATTTACAGTGGCTTTACACAGCTGCCCAATCTTCCCCAAAGCTGCATCACACAGTGGAGTTGGGGTGCATTGTTTTGGGTGCTGAGTTCAAGAGAGTTCCTTGTGCTCCACACCCTTTGATCAGCTGTCAGGCAGTTTCACAATGCCTTCCTCTAAAGCAGCACAAATCAGATGGGACGAGAGCTGAAGCTATTTTACTGCTTATTTCTCATTCTCCGTCTTATAAAATTCGGATAATTTCTGCTTTTCTTTCTCAACTGGCCACTGGCACTCAACTGGCTTCCACTTTTGAAGGTTCTGCAAGAACAGTGTTAGCAAAGGCAGTTTTGTCACAAGGCTGGGACGTTTTGGTTCTGTGGTTCTTTGTGTGCCTGTGCATCTTAGGGAGTTTCAGGCTATTATTAGCACAAAGATAAGCTGTAAAATCATCTGGGGGTTTCAGTGGGAGTGCTGATGACATGATGATTTGCTCTTTAAAAATACTGTGCTTTGCCATGGATGCAGCACATGTTTTCTAATACAGTGCCCACCCTCCAGAAATCCTTGTGACTCCATCCACTGCCCCCTTCCCATTCCTGCTATCCCTGCTGCTGCCATGTCCTGTCTTTGCACCTGTGATGGGTCCTGCTGCAGCTGGCAGCATGGCAGACCTGGCAGGGGAAGAGGGACAAAGCAGATGGTGGTGCAGGTGTGACAGTTTTGGTGGCAGACAGCGTGCACGAGGCATGCAGAGGCACTTTGGCATCAGCTGTTTTGCCAGTGGAGGGCTGAGGTGTCCCCTTGGGCCCAGGCCTCCTTACCTGCTTGCTCATCACTGTGCCCCTCATTGCTCACTGGTTTGTAGCACAGCTGGTAGCACTCCACAGTGTCATCTGAGAAGAGGCCCCAGCAAACTCTCAGTGAAGTGCCAGTTGCTGCATTGGGAGCCTGGGGATTGATCACAGGGGCACAAGGAGCTGCAGAAGGAAAAACAGGTCAGGTTTTGAATGTATAATCATGGTTTGTTGTACCTCTCCTCTCACAAGGGTGTTTGCTCAAAGCCTTGGCACTGAATAGAGTTTTATTCTTCCATTCCTCCCACATGGAGAAAAGTCAGGAGCTGAACTCTGTAAACAGTTGCAGATAGTAATCAGGTCATTGGTGTGTGAGAACTAGTCTTGCTTCAAATCAAAGTCAAAACAACAAAATAAATAAGCCTCAGCCTACCCCTCCTCTGTAAATTCAGCCTCCCTTGCTCTGAGGGCTGCTCTGGTGAGCCCAACATCTGCCAACCACCCCAGGAATCAGGGAAAAGCTGTACAACAGGGGGCCATCAGCACAGGCAAACAAGTACCAAAGGCTGTTTTATGTTAAGAAAACACAGTATTGGGTGTAAAAAAAAAGAATAATGTTCTTTCTCACTATTTGTGATGGACCAGAAAAGATTTAAAATTTTAGGCTGTTTTTAGTTATTCAAAATTTGTTTATGTTGTACTGTTTCCTGTGGATTATGGGGAAAAAGATGCTTGCTAAATAGCAGAGGAATAAGTCACTGAAATATGTTTATCAAGAGAAGCTAAGTTATTTAAAGCAGTCTGGGGTCCCTTTCTATTTTGTTCAAGCAACAAGGTAAGTTATCACCAACTAAGCATGCCTGACCCCTCAACAGAAGGGGGTAATCTTCATGAGTCTTCTAGGAAATCATCCAGCAAAAGCAAGGAAGTCCCAATTTAGCAGTAATTCTTGTAATTTTATATTGAAAACAAATGGAAAAAAGATCCAAAAATATCTTCCAGTGTCTCTGTATACAAAGGCCNAATGTTTAATACATATCCTTACTTAAATGTAAATAGGTGTGAAATAATGATCAGTTAGGAAGAGTACCTGGAATAGCATTAATGGAGTTCATTAGTTGTTCAACTTCAGAGACATCTATGACCCGCTCTTCAAAGTCTGGCAGTGTTGAAAGCTCTAAATCCACTTCTTGCTTTAAGAATTCTTCCAGCCTGTAATTGTAGGAGGAAAAAAAATAATGTCTAATTGGAAGCACCATAGTTTTGGAGATATCTATCTATGATGCCTATTTGTAAGAGAAAAAGAACAGCAGACTCCAAATTAACATATAGTTCCTTAAAATACCATTTTTTCCAGCTGTACAAGCTCAGCCTCCTCGTGCCCATGGCTTGGAGATATGTGGTTATCAATGGTCCAAGATGCCAAAGGGAGCTGGCTGCTGCTGGGGCTGAGTGTCCCCGTTGTGTGCCCCACTCCTCGTGCACAGCAAGCTGGCTGTGCACACTGGGGAGTGAGTGTGCCCAGCACCTCGCTGTGGGAAGCACCCTGTTAGCTCCATAACTCATTGTTTTGAATTTACACTATTACTAATTCATGACCTCGTGGCTCAAGGTGTTGTAAATTTGAAAAAAAGGGGTATCTTTTCTCTGTGTTTTCAAGTACAATAACAGTCAAGAGGATATTTTTTTTGCATATGATTTAGTGTGCCCTAAGACTTCCCAATTGCTCCTAGATTTTTCAGTATCTGTTTTGAGCTCCCACAGCATGACTTTCTACCCCATTATATTAATGCATAAATAAGCCTGTTAGAGTATATTTAGGGAGCTCAGTTTTAGTCTCATTTGGATCCAGAGTGTTTCTTTCAAGAGCTTTAGCAATGCTGTTTCTCAGTGAAATTAGTTCCTTATGACTAAGCTGCAAACACTGATTTATTCAGGCTCTAACTCTCCTTTCAGATTTCTTGAAATTGGATCCAAACAAGTGTTGAGTGTTAAGTTTCTTAGAGCAACTTTTTCTGATGCACTTTAAAACAAAAATACTAAATATTTCAATAGCTGTAGTGGCTTAGACAATATTTGTGTGCCTGAACAATGTCCAGAACATGCAAGCATCTCCAAAAACCCATCCAAGTAGCAGGAAGAAATGTGACACAAAATCCCAGACTGTGATACTACCTGTCAACCATGGTTACTGCTGCCTGTTAGAAAGAAGAAGAGACAGTGTTAGAGGTAGAAAAGTCCAGAGTCAGACTACATGATGCTGTTGACCTTTGTTACACAAATTTCCCCAAATGCAGCCCTTGGAGTGAAGTAATTGGCCCTCACCCAACTCTGAGAACAAAGCCAACCCCTTCTAGTCATCAAATGGACAGATCTTGGCTGTGTTAACAGTAAGAAGATGAGCAATACCAGGTAGTCATCAGTGTCTGCCCATCTAGACTTGAGACTGATTCCTCCCTTGGTTGTCTGAAGTGCCAACAGATCCCTCACAAACAAAAACCAAAATCAGCTGGGCAAAAGAACTCAGTGAAATGATTTGTGCTGGAGGGAGTCTGAGCAGTGCATGTAACTGGAAGACAGATGTACAGTGTGAGGAGAAACCTAAGCAGCTGAGAGCTCATGACCAACATTCACCTCTTGATAAATAATGGTTCTTAGGGGTGATGTAAAACTGTTTACAAGCTGAGGATAAAATAAGTTTATTCCAGAGATGCAGAGGAATGGGAAAAGTCAGCTCATGTGAAGCACTCAGCAGGCTGGAGTCACAGCAAAATGACCCCCTGGAGTAGACTGGAGGTGTTATGAGATTTATTTGTTGTCCAGTTCTGAATTTACTGTTACTGTGCTACAGAAATGCTCCCACCCACCTTAGTTACAGGACAGCTCTCACTGAGGTGAGAGCAATCACTCATCCTCAGTGAAAATTCTGATTTTTTTCCAATTATTTTTCTACCTTCCAAAGAAAAATACCTTCTTGACACCACTTCAAGAGTGGGATTTCATCCATCACTTTGCAGGAACTCTTGATGTATTTCAGCTGAACTTTCCTCCCAAATGAGCAAGAAAAGGAAACATCTTCCTAAGTGATTACATCAGCCTGCCTGCTATGAGCTCAGAATAGAGCAAGAGAGCTGAGCCTGCACAAGGCAGGAACATCGAGTGCTTCAAGAGTTTCCCCAGATAAGCATTTCAGCAAGATATCTTCTCTCTGAACCCCAGTGTGAATCAATGAGCATCCAAACGACAAACTTCTGCTTCTGCATTTTACCCCCATTGTGTTGCCCTACTAAGTCAATGCCACCATGCCAAGCACCTGGAGCAGTGACAGCACCACGGGCTGAGTATCCCAAATTCTCCCTAGCAATAAGGTTGCTTGGGACTTCTCAGATGAGGACTTGCAAGCAGCAAAAAGCATTTTGACAGTTCAATCTCTTTACCTTCATAAATTCAGCTTTGTCATTTTCCAGGAAAAGCTCCTGGGTTTCATCTGTCAGCTCCTTGCATGTGTCAAGATGTTTCCCACAACTGACCAGCTGCTCATACAGAGCTTCCAGCTTCTGCCTCTTCTCTTCTCCCAGTGCTTCCAGCTGCTCTTCATACTTCTGAGCAAGCACTTGCACTGCATCGTTGTAATGCACCTCAAAGTTCTCCTCCTGCCTCCCAAAATTTTCCTGCAAGGTATTTGAGGGTTTGTACCTTGGCATCAAGCCTGATCCACAGATCATGCAGAGGAAAATCCTTCTCTGGTCTGCCTACACTTTTCCTTACCATAGAGGTAATATGTCATTATTTAATTCACAAAAATAGGACAGAGGACCTATGTAATTGGACTTATGTGCTTTTTTAGGGGTTTACTCTGATCATTCACCCCCATCGAAGCACAAAAGTGTTAGATTTTGTTCCAGGCATAAATTACAACAGGAACAATGATATAAGGCAACCTCAACCCAGGGAGCACAACTAGGATATATCCTAGCCATAATTTCACAAGCATTTCCACCAACACAGTCATGAGAGAAACCATGGCAACTCAGTGGGATCCATGGATTTGTGCTGAGGGAGCTGGGCAGCTAATGCTGGTGTCCTCACTCACAGCTGGAGAAGGCATTAGAAAGGAAGATTTAAGGAGCAGGCAAGTCTTTACTGCCAGCAGCTGCCCACTGTTCAGGCACAGATGTCCTCCTGTGCTACATGCAGCAGAGAAAAGACTGTAGTGCCTTGAGTTATTGCTTCAGTTTGAACTTGCTGCCAGCTGACCTCCTCCCCGTGGGGCCAAATTGACAGCAGCCGAGTGGGAGCACAACTCTTGAAGCCTGAAGCAGCTGGTCCAAGGATTTGCCTGGATCTGGCACTTCTGTGAATGAAACTGAGGGAACACAAGGGCTGCACTCTGGATGGACTAGTTAGATCACAGCTCTTTGACTATTTAAAACCAAGATGACCTGAGTGGGGGTCACTTTATTTCAGAATGCGAATTTCAGTGCAAATTATAAATGTGGTTTTACTAGTCCACTAAAAAAATCTCGGATGAGTTTTCCTGAATTTTCCTGATTTCTTCAGTCTAGACAAACCCCAAGATAACTCTGTGCTCTGTTACTGTAAGTACTCACCTCATTAGCAACTGAACATTATGAATGTCAGTATGACTGTCAAAACTGTTTAACCCCACTATCATAAAGTTGCCCTAAGAGAAAATGCCTTACCTCTACAGTGATGAAGATTTCCTCCAAATGGCTGGCAACATTTTCCATCTGAGCAATCTGTTCTTCCAACTTGCACATGTTTTTATGGATCTCCTCCTACAAAACACCCAGTGTGATTCCTACTATGTCTGAAGACTGTTTTAAAGGCACCACAGTACACCTGTGTTACTCTCACCTTTTCACTTTCCAGGGCACTGGGGAGCTGAGCAACCTCGTGATCCTTGTGTTCACCAAATAGTTTGTCAAAAGCTCGGATTGGTATCTTGCAAGTAGAACAAAAAACATCTGCTGTTTCTTCCTCTTCCTCCTCACTGACAGCCTGACTGTTCCACTCGTCTGACATGCCACCACTGCTTAGCCCCCCTCTGGACCATATGTTGCTCTCAGCCTCATCATCTTCTCTGGCTTTGCTCTGATTTTCACCTTGAGAAGCCTCATCAGGAAGTTCTTGTTGCTTTGTGCTTTGACTTGGATCTTTCAGTGAAGAGCTGCTTCTTGATGTGTTATATATGGAGCCTTGTGATCCTGCTTCTTCTGTGCGAGCAGGTGGCCATCTGCTCTCCACTTTCTCCAGATGTCCACCAAGAAGCTCAAGCTCTTTTTCTCTATCCTCATCAAGTCCATACATCTTAGCCAACTCTGCAACCTCCTTCTCCAAGTCATAGCCAATTTCTTGTGGGCGCTGAACTTTGTCACTACTCAATGCAGATTCCCTTCTCGTATCTCCCAGAGATCTGTCTCCTCGACCAGAGAGCTCTTCAGGAAAGATATCAAACCTCTCATTTGATCCATAAAGATCCATGTGATAAAATATCAGACCTTCAGTCTCAGTGTCACTAGACTCTGGGACTAGTGGGGAAGCTGAATGATCACGGGACTGGCCACTAGTCTCATAGTCTCTCGTGCTGCCAGATTTGGATGACATTGGAACCCTCAGGGAAGCTTTTGAGATGATGAGTCTCAAGCTTGTAAAAGATAAGAAAGATCTTTAGAAAGATACTTAGATATCAGGATTGAGTTTTTCTTGGTTAAAAGTATATAGATACAATAGATTTTGCTCAGGTCCTGGATGTAGGTGTGGGAAAGACCAAAGCCAGTAGCTTCGCTCCCTAAGTGAGGCTTCTGAAGGGAAGCCACAGGAAGCTTGTTTTCTTCTTACCTCAGTGCAAAGCACAGCAGAGAGCTGTCTCTGGTGTGCATCCTCCTTTCTGAGTACCTCATCTGTGACCCTGATGCCTGATTTCCAAACTGTGGAGTAGTCCTGTCCTCAGATAAACACTGTGACTGTGCTTCAGGCACAGTTAGTGCTGCTCTGTGCAATTGGAAATGGCCTGGTTTGAAGCCTACTTACCCTTCAGCTGCTGTCAAGCATGTTTTCTGAACTGTCAGTCAGGAAAAATGTAGAATGTCCTCTGTTGTGACCACTGATGCCACAGAACACACAAGTAAATGCCCTGAAAATTCCTGTTCTATATTTTTCAAGTTGCCATTCTTAATATGGAAACTTGAGTCCAGGTCTTGGTCCTTTCTAAAAAATACCACAGAGAAAATGTACTGCCTTTCTCATGTGCTGTGGAAAATATACATTTTAACATGTGTATTTTAACATCCAGTCATTAGGGCAGTAAAGGCAGGCCATTGACCTCTGGAGATGCCTGCTCTGACCCAAACCTTGCACATTTTGTCTATTCTGTGCAAGGAGGGAGATGTGAAAAGAGCACGTGCAGGTGACATCCAAAGCTGTGTGATAAAGCAGATGCACATGGGACAACATTAAAAGTGCAGAGGCAATTTTAATGCTGATTCCCCAAGCCCACTCTTTCCAACCAGCCTGCATTAGCAGCAGTGCAGTAATGCCAGTACAGAGTCAGAGCTCTCTCTGAGCTCAAAGGTCCCCACAGCCCTCCACTGCTCACCAGCATGAATGGAATCAGCTACAAAAGTACTCAGATCAATTTTATCAGCAGTTTAGTACCACAAGCAAAAGACTTCATGGAAAGATTTCAGCTGAGTATCAATTAACCTGTAGTTGTATCTAGTCCTAGGTAAGTGAAGCATATGAAAGCTTTAAAATCACTTTCTCACAGAAGAAGAAAAGCCAAAAGATCAGTCAGACATCAATGTTATCAAAGCTTCTGGATAAGGTTTCACGTAAGTTTGCTTTCAAATTACTATTTATGGTCTTTTTAGTTTTGAGTAGTTGCTATTGCCTCAAATTTATTTCATCAATATTTTACTAATTTTCCAGAGAAATGCTTAGCTAACAGAGTTAACACAATCACTGACTTAGTAGAAAGAAACTTCCCAAACCAGTGAAAAATACTGAGACATTTGCCCTCTCTGCTTTTATATTCCTGGCTGAGTCCAACCCTACAGATCTGTAAGAAAACCCACACAGAAGTTCATCATTTGTCTTGTGGCACTGCAGACATGGGTGTGGATTCTACAGCTACCAAAATCCTACTATAGACAAAGACACTGAAGTTAGGCAGAAATACTATTTATGCTAAAGGCAATAAAATAAATCATGCAAATTCTAACATTTTAAACAGAGAAAAGGTCTTAACACATACCAGAAAATGTTGTCTGGCTCCCGCAAAGACTTTTTTCCCCATAATTAAAACAATAAGGCTTGCTTTAGAAGCTACTGCTAATTAGAAAAGTGAATTAACATTTATTTTTCCTACCAAAATGAAATAAATTAAAATGAGCATAATTAAGCTTGTATGCAATCCTGCTGCCTAAATAAGATTTTCAGATGATTGCTCAGTGTTTTCTTGCTTTGCAGGCACAGATAAAATTACATGAAGCACATTTAGATCTGTGACCGTCAGTTATTGTAAATACATAACGAAAGAATGTTACTACCTAAAAACTTGCCTTCTATCTTAAGACGTCATAAATTCTTCTGATAGCTCAGATGGCATCAAAGTTAACTTCTATTCCCCCTAGTAAAAATTAATTCACACGAAAGCAATTCCTTGCCACTTTCCTATAACTGCAGTTGGAAGACTTATTGCAGTAACCTTACCCTGCCCCTTTGCTCAGATAGGGGCATGCCAGCAATGAGCAATGGCACAAATATAGATGTGCCCTGGCTGTCCTTCAGCAGTGTGCTACTTGAGTGTCACCAGGAGGAATGTCATACCCTGAGAACAGGCTCTGGAGGTTGGTTCCTGGATCTGAAGTACTTAGAACAGTTACAGAGAGCCCTCACTAAAGCCAGAGTATCCTCTCACTTTTGGAGGTGGTATTAATAAACACTGCAGAGTGCATTCATTGCCTTTGGGTGTGATTTCCAAGGCTGGGGTGTTAGGCAGAGTATCGTGTGTGGGATACACAAACCTGCAAACAGCTCACATGGCTGGACATGTGTTTACAGATTGCACAACTTAATGGAAGTTCCTGTTCTGCTCTTTGCAAACACTTACTGGTAAAGTCTTCTCTCAAATTAACAGGAGCTTTTCTATGGGGCTGAGTTGGAATCATGATCATATATTAGAAAAAAAGCCCCAAAATTTAGAATTTAGAAAAAAAAAAATCATAATGTTGCATATGCTTATTATATACATCCATACATCCTCACTCTGTGTGTGTATGCTAGATCTCCGGAAAGCTAATTATAGTGAAGAAAGCAGACAACAGCCCCACTAGGGAGGTTTTCACAGGAACATATCCCTTCACTCTGTGCTCAGTCGGGGTCCACCTGCTAAAAAACAGGCTGTGTATTACCACTGATTATTGTGACTGCTGTAGCACTTGAGCTTTGTGAATCTGCTCAAACCCACAGCTGCTCAACACACACAGGCTGCTCCTTGTGAACATGCTACCAAGACAGCCCTGCGTGCAGTAGCTTTTTAAGCATGTTTGAGAATATTGTATTATATACAGCTTGAGCTCAGGGGACACCACAAGGGACAATGTCTATTAGATCTTGACTCAGCTCTGCTTTTTCCTCCTTTTCCAATTATCTTGGTGTCATTTCTTCACTTTTCTAGCGGTGCAATTGTTTGCTGTTTGGTGAGGAATCACAAGTTAATTGCCCATGTAGGCACGATCTCATTACTGCTAACAGTGCTTCTATCATCTGTGAGATTAGAGCAGAAGTGTTTTCACATAGAGTGATGCAGCCCTTGCTGAAATATTAACATTTATACTGTCTGACAGATTTGATTAATTTTTCAAATTAATCAAAGAGAGCTTACTTTTGCTTTGTGGGAAGCTACACTATCTTGTAGGTCTTGATGTCTCAAAAAATTGGCCGTGTCAGCTTTGCTGCCACAGACCGGGATGTAACATTTGGTGGATAGTGAATTACATTCTGCATGGACACAGGGCCTGAATAAGAGAGCAGTGACACTGCCCTTGCCCAATCACCCCGCTGCTCTTTGCTCCCCTTGGTGCCCGTTTGGGTGGCATTTACACAAAGCACAGTGACCACGGGGCTGAGCTGGGTGTCAGGACAAGCATCCTTTGGCTGTTTGTGGGTGCCGGGCCCCAGGGTTTGAGTGCTGGCTTAAGGCAGCGTGGTGATGGAGTGAGGGGTTTGCCTTGGTTTGGAGAAAGAAACAACTTGTGGACTTTTGCAAGGACCATAGGAATGACAGCCAGGAGGAGAACTGCCCCTCAGGCAGTGGCTCAAACATGGGGCTGTGTGTCCTGTGCTCCCTGGCCACCACTCCTCACAGGAACAGCAGCTTATTTCACAGAGCTTTCCCCTGCCAGTACCTGAAGGAAACACACAGAAAAGATGGGGCGAGATTATTTGCAAGAGCACGTACTGACAAGACAAGGGGGAACGGGTTGAAATTGAGAGTAGTTTTAGGATACATATTGGGAACAAATTCTTTACTGTGAGGGTGGTGAGGCCCTGGCACTGGTTGCCCAGGGAAGGTGTGGATGCCCTATTCCTGAAGGTGCTCAAGGCCGGGCTGGATGGACCTCCGAGCAACCTGGCCTGGCGGCAGGAGACCACACCTACGACAGAGGGGTGGGAACGCCATGCTCGTCCCAACCCATCCCACCCCATTCCATGATCCTATGAAAGCCGGCCTTTCCGGGGCCGCCCCTCCCCGCTCCTTTTGCTTTTCACTGTTTATTGTCCGCGCCGCCGTGAGGGCCGCCCTGGCCCCGCCTCCGCCTGGGCCCCGCCCCTCTGGTC
>VZTB01007846.1:300269-321500 GCA_013397245.1 Thryothorus ludovicianus | reverse complement strand
CTGGGCCGGGCTCTTCTCGGCGCCGGCCCTGCGCGGCATCCACCGGCAGCTGTCGGCCGTGTGCCCGCGCCTGGAGTCCGCCTTCCCCGAGCTGCCGCCCGCGCTGCCCGGCGCGGCCGCCGGCGGGCTCTGGGCCCTGCTGTTCCCCGGCGGCGCCGCGCCGGAGGAGGCCGAGCTGCAGGAGCTGTGCCGGGCGCTGGAGCTGTACCTGGGCTGGGCCCTGGAGCTCTGCGGCAGCCGCGTGGTGCTGGACGCGCTCTTCGCCGCCGACCGCTGCTGCGATGACGAGTACTTCGAGAGCCTCCACGAGCTCCGCGGGAAGGCCCTGCGCGGCCACCTGGCCCGGGCCAAGGAGGCCCTGCGGCGGGTACGGGCCCGGGGCCGGGCGCGGGGCGGAGGGAGCCCGAGGTGCGGGGCCGGGGGCTGCCGGGCCACCCCCTGCGGGCAGAAGGGGCCCCTCGGTGTAGGACTGTCGCAGTGTTGGGTGCTGCCGCTCAGCTCATGGGTGTCTGAGCCTCAGCTCGGCCCCGTGCTCAGCTGGGAGTTGCAGGATGAGCCCGTCTGCTGCTTCATCGGTCAGGGCAGGCTCGCCAGGGTGACCAAGTCACTGACACCAACTTGGTGTTCTGTGCCCGGATTTGTGCTTACACGAACACTTTTTTATTGTCTGGAAGCCACGCAGTCAACTTTCTGAAGTACTAAGTGTCATCAGTCTTAGAAGTGCACCTTTATTAACTGGGGAATAAGCCACCTCCGCGTGGGCAGTCAGTGTAAGGCATTGGGGATCTTACTTAAGCTGCAGGCACTCCTACAAAAACACATTGCTAAAAACATCCAGCAGTGTTGGGCAATAGGTGGAACAGTAACCGAAGAGGAGAATACAGTCATGTGCTAATTTTCTAATGCCCTGAGAAGGTCTCAGAGTACATGTTTGCAGTAATGCTTTTAATGGAGGATTCTCAGTCTTTTATTAAGACCAAACTTAGTCCTGGTCTTATACAAATAAGTGGTTTGTATTCAAAGAAATTGTGTGTGGATTTGGTTCCTTTTTTAGGTGTCAAATTCTGCCCTAATGATTGAAGTAATGATGCTGTTAGCACTTTCTTCCTTTGGTACCTGAAGTTTCTTCTTGATGCAGTTGTGTTCCTCGATCTTTTCCCCTTGTAAGCATGAATTCAAAGGGTAGTAGGTACTAACAGTTGCAGTTAGGACATTGGAATGTTGGCAAGTTACAGATAGTTCACGCTCACCAGTATGTTGCTGCTGTTTCTTGCAGTACCTGTTTACAGTATATTTTCTGGCAAAGTAGGCTGAACTATTTTTTATGAAAGTGATCATGCTTTGTAGGAAAGTTATGATAGTTGACTTCAACCTTCTGTTTCCTATTGCACTGTTTAACAGATGAAACAACACTAATTTTTCAGAAAGACACTGTGTTTAAAAACACAGCTTTAGTTTACGTGAACATGTACCTTGTTGTATACAAAAGTCAGTGTCTGTCACTGACTAACAGTTCACAGCCCAGTCAGAAATACATTCCAGCCACCACGTTCTTTTGGAAGCAGCACAAGCATGTTCAGCTCTGTGGCAGTTTGGGGCTTGGTGCCTCTGATAGTTACCCTGCAATTTCCAGCTGTATTTTAGATATGGCTAAACGTGCTGGAGAGAGGTGTTGTACTTGCAGGCCTAACAGGGACATAAATTTGTTATGCTGTGGTCTAGACCAGGTTATGGAAGATTCAAGAAATAGACATTGAACCAACCTGAAGTACCAGAGCATCCTTTTTCACATTTATGTCCTTCACTAATACTTCCCCTTTACTCACTCTAAGCATCCTCCAGGAGCAGCATGACCCTCACTTCTTACTTTTAGAATAGGAATCAGAAAGTCAGCTCCTACATTTGTATTTGGCTTCCATAGTGGGGCAAAAGCAGACTGTGAAATTGCTGCAGGTGGGCCCTAGGACTGTGTCTCGACTACCACAAGCTCCTGGGGAGGCCCAGAAGGCTGCCACACTTCTGGGATTCTCAGAAATGTTGCCATTCAGATCCTCTTGTTCCCGTGTCTTGCCTGTGCCAGGCGTGCAGACAGGCTGGGTGGGAAATGCCCTTGAGCTGACTTCCACGGATTTTCTCTGGGGAAGTTCCTCCATATGTGGGAACTCTGCTGTCTTACCCAGACTCAGCTGGCAAGAGCAAAGGTGATGGTTTAATTTTGGTGCTTTTTCAGTTGCAACACAACCTAAGCTTATTTTTTTTAATGCTTTTTCTCACTACTAGTGGCACTCTTCCCCTTCCCTCTTTATGGAGCTGCAGAGCACACGCTGTCCTTCCAGGAAGGTCTGGTTCTCAGTGGAACTTAGTTGTGTTCTCACAGCCAGCTCACTCTTTCCTGGCATGTAGAGCATGCCATGGTCTCTGCCAGCTGGTGTCAAAGAAAAATCATTGAAGCTTACATTGATAACAGTAAACAAATGCAATTGAGGGGAAATGCCCAACTTTTTATTTTGTCATAGAAGGAAATCAGTAGGGCCTAGTGTACTGAAAGGCAGTAATTCTGTGGAAGAATTATGGCTTACAAAGTGTAATACCACTAGAACTGAGGTTAGAATAAGCTATTATAAATCATACAAATGTTAAAGGAATTTAACTGCAGGGTGTATCAGAAGTAAATGCCAATCTGTTTTTTTCTGTGCTTTAAGTCAGAAATTCTGGATCCCAAAACTCATTAGCAGGCATTTCGTAATTGTGGAAGCAATGCAACTTCTGGTTTAAGAGTACCTTGCCTGTCCTTCCAGTACAGACTTCCCAAGATTCCCATTTATGTTTATAAAAACCAAGTCATCTGCAGACAGTTATTAGAATGTTTCTGGTGGATGCCCTAGGCAGGATGCTCCTTGCAGGCTCCTGGTAGAATGTGCAGCAATTAGTGCCTTTTAACTGTGTGGTGTTGGAGGTATTTTCACCTGGGGTGGCTGCAGAATGCCTGGCACAGGCCTCATGTGCAGTGGGAATTCTTGGCTGTGGAAGGATGGATCCTTCCCACAGGAGCCTGGCAGCACCCAGCACACACAAATGCAAAGCAGCCGTGTCTGATTTACCTTTTATTCCACTAGGTTCTGCAGCAGCATAAAAGTGCTGACACAATGATGGCTTTGATGAAGGTTTATGAAGAAGAAGATGAAGCTTATCAGGATTTGGTCACCATGGCAACACAATTCTACCAGTATTTGCTGCAGCCCTTCAGAGACATGCGAGAGCTGGCAACACTGTACAAGCTGGAAATCCTGGTAAGTCTGCCTTTGCAAAGTGAAAGGCTAAGCTACATAGTGGGGCATCAGCTGCTCTTGGAGCAGTTCAAGCTCAGATCATCTGACATTCCCTACTTCTGTCTGTATCTGCTTTTTTTCCTCTGCCTAACCACCAAACATGGCTGACAAATTCAGAGTTAGGGCAGAGCCACTCTCAGAGGATCTTGGAGTTCATGATCATGGCTTGACTAGAACTGCAGCTGGCTTCCCACCAGTGTCCCACTTAAAAGGAGAATATCCCCAGCCTCCACCTCCCTGGGGCTGACTCTCTGGGAGGCTGAATTTACTGTGATATAAGTAGCATTTGTTGTGCCACCTTCCATGGGATTAGTTTTTGACATTGAGACTGTCATCCCCCAGGAATGCTGATGCACCAGATTAACTCGGTTATGGAGGTAGAGCAGAAGACAGAGGAGACCTTCCCACTCAAAGGAGTTTTCTATTACTGCTACAACCTGCTAGAACTGCAGAAGGAAACATATCAGTTGTCACTGTGTTCACTTTGTGCATCTTAAACTGGAAGCACATTCTGAAAGTTATGATGTCCTGGAAATGACAGCCGTTTACTGTGTTGGTTTTCCTTAAGTAGTGTGTTAAAATTAAAGTGAGCTGTTAATGTTCTCAAAAAGAGCACAACAGTTTTAAGTTTAGATTAAGGTCTGAACCTGTGACAATACTGAAGGTCTAAACCTGTAACAATAAAGTGTTCAATGTACTCTTCTGAAAATTAAAGTGGAAATTGGAAAGAATAAAACAAAGTTTGTATTTTAAAAAACCCTGTAAGGGATATTTAGGCTCATTTGAAATACAATTCCTTTAAAAATATATTTGAGTACTTGACTTATATCTCCTTTGTGGGCTTGAAAACGTTCTCTTATGTTGCTTTTCTGTATCCCTGTTCCTGTGTGAAAGAACTGCCAAACTGGAGAACCTGCTGGTGCAATGTGCTGTCAACACGTGGGGAAAAATAGAACATTGCACATAGAAGAGTTGCTTTTAGTAACAATGAAAAACACTTGTGTAGGATGTAATTTTAAAGATGATAGTTTAAAAATACTTTATGTAGTAAATTAGTCCAAATGTGAGGTGAGGATTGGGAAGTAAAGGTTCTGAATTAACCTAGAGATAGGAATGAGCAGTGACTCACTTTGTGACACGTGAGGGGAAGGTCCTGTTTGCCACCATGCTTCAAATGCCTCCAAGTGTAGCATGGTGTGGCTCATCTCTGTGGAAACCAGGTGGTAACTGAGAATTTTGTGTGCTTGCAGAAATCTTTGCAGTATGATAATTTGGGGCCTAGAAGAGTAGCAGCTTTGCAGAAGGATGCTGAAGAATGGACTAAGCGAGCTGAGGGTGCTGTGTGCTCTATTCAGGATATCACAGTGAGCTACTTCAAGGAAACTGTGAAGGCTCTGGCAGGTAATCAGAATGATTTACACAAAAGGTTGTGTAAATACCTAACATAGGTGACTGACAGCTCTTCTTATCTCTGTGCAGAACCTTTGGAGATTTGGGTGAGTGTCCACCTTAAGGAAGAAATACTTTATTCACTTAAGATTTGTATCTTTTAACCAATTTGGTTTACAACTTGCATTTGACTTGCCTGAGACTTAGGGCTGCAAACCTCTGCACAAAAACCACAGGTGCTTTTAAGGCTTTAATGCAAGCCTCAAGGATTTCAGCATGTGAACAGAGTATGGTACTGTGCAATTGTTGGGGTATGTTTCCATGGTGCAATGAAGTATTTTACATGTATAAGATCACAAATTCAACCTTGTAATCTTGTAATTTCTAAAGCTTCAGAAATCGTTTAATAAGATTAGCATTTTTAATGCTTCAGAAACACACAAGGGCTCTTAGTACACTGCATTTCTCATGTTTTGCTGCCATGTTTTAATCTACAGCAATGCACAAACAGATGGAACAAGATGAGGAGAGATTTGGTAAAACCACCTGGACATCAGCTTTGCCACGATTAGAAAACCTGAAATATATGTTAGCAAAAGAAACTCTTCAGCATCTGAGGGCAAGAGAGTTGTGCCTGAAACAGAAGAGAACTGGCATTCAGAAACTCGTAAGACCTTACAAAACCTCCTTTTCTGTCACTGTTCTTTGAAGGCCTGATCAAAACCTACTGAAATGGTCATGAGAGTAGGCTTTTGAAGTCTTTGTGTGTAAAACAGTTCAGGTTTTCAGCATGGTTTTATATTGTGGAAAATGCAGTCTACAGTTTTTTAATTGCTCCTGCATGTTTGAGGACAGTCAGCAGAGCTTAAGATACATGCTTTTACAGTTCAAGTATCATTTGAGCATTTGTGATAATAATCTTTGAAATTGTTTAGTTTTAGGGAGATAAAGACCACATGTTATTTTCAGAGGACACTGAAAAATTAAGATATGTATTTAATGCTAATCTTTGAGGCCATCTAATTGCTGCTAGGAGTACCTGGTATTTATTTTCCTGGAGTAGTGTACTGTACCATATATAATTGTTTTCAGGAGCAGTTATCATTTGTGCAGATTATAATGAAGTCTCTCCTGGTAAACTTAAGGTAAATTTATACTTTAGGTTAATAAGGCTCTCTGGTCCTCTGAGTTTCTGCTCCATGCCATTTCTAATGCTCTGTTGTTTTCCATGCCAAAGCAGCTTCCAGTTAGACCAGGCTCCTTACAGGCATTTGTGCATCCAGACATGTTTCATGTGTGCTTATTTTGTTACCAATGCTTTTTATTTTCTGTCACAGATGGAGAATCTTGGTGAACAAGAAGAGAATTTAAGTATAGTGGAGGAGTTGGAAATACAGTATTATGAAACACAGCTGGAATTATATAATGTACAGCTTGAAGTATTGAAACATGAAGAGATGCTGCTTATCGTACAGTTGGACACTATAAAGAGACAGATTAAAGGTGAGAATAAAATATTATTTAAGCACATATTCAGGAAACAGAAGTTATATAGCCTGCTCTGTTTCCAATTAAAAAAAAGGATATAATTGCTCGGGTCTTGCTAGTAGAAAGCATTGCTGGAAAACATTAATGCTGTGGCACCCTCTGATATTTTTTCTTTTGATTAATCAGACACTAATTTGATAGCACAAGTTTTAAAGAAAAAGCCACAACAGTTGCTCATCTTGCCAGCAGCTGTGATAGGTGCATGCCCTGGTTTAGCATGGAGTAATTTCTACTGACAGTGCTTAACTGCTCTAGTAGCTACAAGATCTACTCACAGAAACTGGGTACCATGAACTTGCTGAAATAGGTCCTGTAAATTCATCATTACCTATTCTAATCTAACATAGAAATTACAAAATGTGTCCTATAATGGCAATAAGAGGTGGTTATAGATGGAGTGGTACCTGAATGCTACTGTCTTCCAGTTTAAGTGTCTCTTTGTGACATAATTGTACCAAATTAGGCACCAGTCGTGTTCTTATTTGTGCTGATGAATTCTCTGTTACCATGTACACTGTGAAGTAAACATTGCTGCCACTTGTTACATAACTGGAGCGTGGTAAATAGTAAAATAAGAGACCCAGTGCTGATCAGAAGAATCTTCCGTTTTCTAGGAAAACTCCAGTTGGTGAAGGTAGGAGTTAAAACACAGGGAGACATTTGAAAGAGGAAGCTTAATAACAAATGCTAACTAGCATAAATTTGATCCTGCAAAGCACCACTGTGAGTAATGTGACATGTTTGCATATGACTGTGAAGGACCCAGCTCGGCTCTGGAGCTTTACACTTACTCATAACTAACTCACTGCCTTCAATGGCTTCTAAAATGTCATTAGCTCTTGAAATGTTTAAATAACTGTGGCAACTTTTGGTTTCTTAAAAAATGCCAAATGCCTTTTTAGAGAAACAGGATGAAGTTGTTTACTATGATACATGTGAAAATCCTGAGGAGCTCAAGGTCATTGAACAGACCATGGGACAACATTACGCTAACCTGTCAGCAATGACGGTGCTGAGGCAGAAGACTAAGCAGTTGGAGACAAAGCGTGGGACTGTCTGTGCGAGGAGAGCCTACCTCAGGAACAAAAAAGTAAATGCAGTCCTGGAGATGTGCATTCTCTTCAGCTGATGTCTTGGCTCACGAGGGATGGACAGGAAACCATTAGGGAAGTTTGGGTGGAGCGTACAGGATGATTCATGGCTCGGTGCCAAGGCCTGCAAGCAGAAAGGGGCGATGTGATTTTAAGCCAGCTCTCTACTCACTCCGTGGTGTGGTGGCTTGGAAAGAGAGCACAAACTTACCTGGGTGACCCAGGTGTTCCCCCATCAGCTAGACCTTACCAGAGCCCTGTGGGGTCAGCTGGAGCTTTGCCCTGACAGCCTTTTCCAGAGCAGCTGCTGTACAGGAGGAAGCTGCAGTGACAGGACAACCTGCACACTGATACTTTACCTTTGAACAGGAGGAAGGGGAAACTTTTAACACCTGCAATTCTCTCTGCAGCCTCTCAGTTCTGTGCAAAGGGCAGTTTTTCCTTTGTTTCCCATTCAGAGCAGAACACTAGGAAGACACAAGTTGACTCTCATGAACCTTCTCAGTAAGACAAGTTCACCTTACATCTGCAGTTCTGCTGGGGCAGAGTGCAGTTTAGGTTCAAGTCTGTCTGACCTTACCTTTTATCCCTCAAACTGGGCAAACTGGCAATTACATTGGAAATGTTTTGTGAGCCATCATTGTCTCTTGCTTGCAACTGCTTCCTTGGCAGACACTTCTTTTGCTTCTGTTTTCATTTACTTAATTGCTGTCTATTGGTTGTATAACACTGAAGCCAAATGCCACATCATTTGCAAATGCTTGTCCAGCCATGTGGATAATCCCCCTCTGTACAGAGACAAAAAGCAACTCCCAGAGAAAATACTGAAGCCTGCAGCCTCTCTGTGCCACTTGTTACTAACAGAAAGTACCCTTGCTAGGCATTCATTGTGCTTCCCATACCTTTGCTTCCCTGCCTTTTGTGCTTGGAAACTATGGCAAATAAGGGAGAGGGGGAAAGGTAGCTTTTTTTTTTTGTAGTGTCTTGCTAGTAGCTTCCTTCTTGCCTTCTTCTAATATCTTTGCATGGGCTTGTTCCTTTTCTTTTTGTCTCCCTTTCTTCTCTTTTTTTTCTTTTTTTTTTTTTTAACTAAACTGTAAGACAGAGGGCTTGGGTCACATCTGGATACATTTTTGCTGCAGCATGGATAAAAATGTGGCTGATTAGGAGAACATTGGCTTTAGCCATGAAGGAGTCCCACAGATTTTACCATCAGGGTCTCACATCTGATGCTAGTTGAGTTTAGCCATCTTTCTTGGCCTTGCCAAGCACCCAGCCATGGTTGTATTTAGTGGCCTGTGCACAGGAGTTAATGGCACAGCTGGTGCACAGGAAATGTGAACTGACTGAGAGTTGCATGAATTCTGCTCTTCCCCCAGGATCAATGTGAAGCAAGCCATCGACAGAGACTGCAACAGGCAGAAGAGAGCAGAAAACGCTTCCAGCAGCATCACAGCATACAGATAGTGAGTACCACACAGCAGCCTTGGGGAGTCTGGCAGCTGCTTGTTTTCACACTCTAAGGCTCCCTTCCTTGTGTTTTAATGCAGAAGAGAGACAAACAAAAAGAGGAGGAGAAAAAGAAAAAAGCTTGGATAAACCAGGAACGTCAGAAAACACTGGAGAGGCTGAAAGTTTTCAGGGAGGCAAGTATTGTGAACTTCAGTAGTCCTAAATGGTGTCAAAACAACATCAGAAAGTAGCCATGGCTCACATGTGAGCGTGGTCCCAGTCAGAGACAACCATTTGGATAGCCTAAAATAGGATTATGTATAACAAGTAAAGAGGATTAAATCTCCTAAAGAAACAGTTTCCAGGTGTGGACTCTGTTGCAAGAATACAGGTGAGGAAACTGCTTTTAAATAAATGCTTTATTATTAATTTAAATTTATTCAGAGTTGAATTTTCTGCTTGAATTGGTGAGTGGGACAGGTCTGTGCTCTGTGGCTTTTTATCTCATTGGGGTTGATATTTTAGCCAGTCCAATGGAGATGTGACCTCCTGCCTTATGATTTTTTTTTTTTTTTTTTCAGAAGTGTCCAGCTCATGTTGTTCTGAAAACATCTCGTCCCCAGGCTCCCAGTCCCAATCTGCCACGAGGCATCCCTCAGCAGGCTGTGGTGCTGTCCCCTCCAGCTGCACTGAGCACAGGGGCAGCCCCAGCAGCTGTGTCCCCTGCACCCTCACCCAGAGTAAGGGCAGCTCTCGAGCAGCCACAGAGCATCCTGCTTGTAGAAGACAAGGAACCAAAAGCTTCATGTCAGAACAGCCCAGCAGACATCCCTGTCCAGATTTTTGTTACTGATGGTGACACAGAGGAACAAAAGCACAGTAANCCCCTCCGCCCCCACCTCCTCCCCTCCCTCTCCAGTTCAAAATACCACCAGCAGCAGAGGATAAACCACTTCCCCTCAGCTCTGAAAGCCCCTCAGAAAGCCCTGCACTGCACAAACAGGATGACTCATGCAGGAGCTCCATCAATAATTGCATAGGTAAGTAAGCTCACATCAACTGGTGCTTTTTAATGCATTTCCTGTGTTTTTGTGGTCTCCCTCCCTCTGCTTCTGGGCAAGAATAATGTGTAGTTTTGATCAGGAGAATGAGTCTTGGAAAGCTTAGTCTAAGAAACTACATACAGTAGCACTGACCATAGCTCGGGGTGTTAAATGAGTAACAATGATTTGTGTGCCTTGTTTGAGACACTTTACAGGGTCCTGATGCTCCAATCAGAAGACCAGTGTGGGTAAATTTGTAGCTGTACTAAGGCTACACTTTAGTGTTTATGATTTATGTGTTACAGAGCTGGCAGTTGGGCTGCTTGCATTTCTAAGGTGTGCACAGCTTGTGTCCATTTACAATTTGCTTGGTTTCTAAATAAAGGTTTCCTAAGAGAATTCATGCAGGACTCAACCAGGATTTGAAAGGCAAGTGAATAGCTTTGGCATACATTCCTAGGGAAGAAATTCTGCTCTGTTATACCGTTGCTTTGTTAGCAAGATCATGCAGGTGTAATTGAAGGCTGAAGTTGGCAATTGAAGGAGTAGTTTGAATGAGAATAGAGCTCAGCAGCCTCCCCAGGCTGCACAGGTTGCATCCTGCTAGCAGGTTTATTTTTGTCTCTGAGGCGAGCGAATATTTTGACTATGTCAGAGAGATTGATCTAAGCTGGAAGGCAGCAGGACTTTTTGTTGTTTTTCACGGTGGAACTTATGCTAGAATGAACATCTTTGAACGTGGTACATTCCTTTTCCTTTTTAACTCTTTACAATACATCCAAGCAGCCTTTGTATCCTATCAGATAAGAGGCAAACCACAGGCAGAAATACCTGGGGAAGTTCAGCGTTTTTAGTTCTTCCAAGCTGTGGGGAAGTACAGGCAGCTGAAGGGCTGAGACACAGTTGAGTTACCATGGCAAACTACTGTGCATCCAGTGCAGACTTCAGGGTGGGATATGGGATAACTCTGCCACAGATAGCTCAAGAAGCCTTGGTTAGCAACAGGAGTTGTACACCAGACTAGTGTGATTGCTATTGGAACAGCCTTTCTGGTAGCTGATATTTACTGCCATTCACAGCCTAACATTGATGTCTTTTCATTATTTTGGATAATAAAATGTATTTTTTTGTTTATTGGAGGGATCTGATTAGTTGTTTACACCTATTTCTTGAAAAAAGCCATCATGTGAGTAGCTGTAATAATAATTGCTACATTACCATGGGAATTTACTGAAACAACCTCATAAACATGTTGGTTTTAGTTATGGGCTACTCATGTCTTTGTGAAAATCCAGGAGAGGCTTCTTTTATAATTTTTGTCTGACTGATTTTTTATCAGGCAGCTCATTTAGGTAGTAGACTTAAGACTCTCTTACTTGTAGGCTTTGTATGGCAATCTGGTGGATCTTTGCTTGATCCTTTTTGGTCTCTAAAGGTACCACAGGATTTAGCAGAATGTCACATTTCAAGTGGTTGATGTTAATCACATAACCTTGTGTGCACTGCGCATGGCAAAAATATTTCTAGCTGTGAGGCACAGATGGTCTGGACCTATTGCTGTCCAGGGAAACAGCCTCCCTGTCTGACAGTCTGGAGCAAGCAGCAGAGTCCAGCAGAAGGAGTAAAACACAAATTAGTGTGTATCAGGAGGTCTAGTGGAAGCTCTCAGTATGGTGTGCTTTGTGGTCTGAAGTCGAAAAACATACACCTGAGATCTAAACCATGTTGTAAATCAGGGATTGTTTTCTAAGTCCATGCAGAAAAAAGCTGCCTGCACAGGGCCTGATCTGGCTCCCAATGACTTCAGTGGTGCACCTTAAAGCCCTTTTACTCAAAATCCTTTCATTTTTCTCTTGGCTGGGCAAAAATGCAATCGATGGTCTCAGCAGGCTTCTGGGCAAGCTGGGAGGGTGGTGGATTGTTTATAACACAGAATCCAAGAGATTTTTTTGGTTCAGTGAAATGTTTTTGAAAGCCCACAAAGTTGTAATGAAAAGGAACATGGTCCTTTGTGTATAATTTCTTCCTTAGAGCACAATGAAGAGTCATTGGATTCTCAATTCAAGATATAAAAGTTTTAACTGCTTTTTAAAAGCAGTTCCAGAGCCTGCTGTTGCAGAGCTGTGCCAGAACAGACCATTGTTTTTCCTGTTGCTAGCAAAGATTAGAGTAAGAACCCTGAACACTTGGCTAGGGCTTCATACCTGTTAAGTGTGGTTGTCTCATTGTTTCTCCTGGTCACAGCAGATTTCTCTGTTGCAGGTTCCATGGATGAAGTTTTGGCTTCTCTGAAGCGCAGTGAGGTTCACCTCCGCAAAGCGGAGCAGCCCAATCCGTACGCCTCTGTGAAGGACAGCATCCTCTCTGCCATCAGGCAAGGGGTTAAACTGAGGAAAGTGAACAGAGATGCTGACAGAGATGTCAGTAGGGGATCCCCCACTGAGCTGGAGAGAAGCATTAAGGCAGCCATGCAGAGAATTAAGAAAGTGTCTGCTGATTCTGAAGAAGAGGAGGACAACGATCAGAATAATGGAGAATGGGACAGTTAACCAGGACAGCAGCCTCACTGACTGGAGCAGTGTGTGCCTCTGTTTGCACATTGTGGAAGACTGTCCCTTTCAAAATGAAAGAACTGTGTGACTCTGTGTGGTGTTCTCATAGTCCAAATTGTTGTGTAAAGTAAAAGAATCCTGCTGATTTTCTATAGGAACTACAGATCCATATTTTTGCATGGTAAATCATACTCCAAATTATGCTTGCACTAATAGGTGTTTCTGGCTCAGCCACGTAGTATTTTCACCATATCTGAAGACAGCTAAAGTGCTGGATTGAAACATGCATTGTTTAGATTGTTACTACACAGTAGGTAATGTTATCACAACAAAGTTTAAGGAGTGAAAAAATAACTGAAAATCTCTTTTGTCAGATGAAACTAGAAGCAAGTCTATGGTGACAGAGGCAGACTAGAAAATTTAGCATAATCTGGAATCTTTCGCTCCTACCTCCATTGTCCAGAAAATTCCTAAACATTTTGCTTGTCTAATACAGCTCACTCTTAAATAATTATGTTGGATACTCCATTTATTGTCATGTTAGAAAGTGTGCACTTATGGATGGCTTGATAATGCTGATTGGAAAAATCAGTTTCAAGTTTGAAATAAACACTACTGCAGTAATTACTGAAAAGTTTACTTTTTTAGCTGAAAGATTAAGTATAGAGAACTTTTAGATGTTAAATGTTTTACAATGACCTGTTGACATGGAAGAAAGCCAGAATATTGTATCCAATATTTTTCAGGATTTAGTCCTGTAATGCAGGGCTGCATTTCTCCCCTGAGAACTTCAATACATGTTTATAGCCACTCTCATGAATTTAAATCACCCGATGGCCTTATAAATGGCAGGTATTTACATTGTGCCTAGAAGCTGTCTGTTTCAAAATTCAGCTCCATTCTATTTAGAGACTTGCTATTTTGGGTAGATAGTGGCAAAAATTATTCAAGTTATTTTTTTGAAGTTTATACTGACCCTTAATAAAAATATATCTTGGCAGAAGAAGTGCATTCAGCGTGCTGTCATTTTAGGATAGTGCTGTGAACTGAGCATTATTTATACCATGGTACCCTGGGTTTTGATAGCAATTGGCAGCCATACAGCAACTGCACTCTCACTAATGCTGTATGTAAATGCCCTTATTTTCCCAAATATTTATGAATTGTAATTTGGTAACAAAATTGAAAATACAGTGCTTTAATTCCCTGTTTCACTGTAGAGCAGCAGATCTGTTTAATCAGCACAGTAAATATCTATGCAGCAGTTTTTATGCGAGAAGCAGAAGCAGCAGCTGGGGGTTCATTTTTTACTGTTTAAGCACCTACTGCTATTTGGATGTGAGAAAAAAACACCTTATTTTTGTCCACTGCAATCAAACCAGAGACAAAAGGAACATCAGCACAGGTAAGGTGTTGCTCAACTCTGCCAAGTGGAGGGGAGCTGGGCACGATGGCAGTGTCCCCACAGCACCCTGAGCTGGGCAGAGTCCACCCCAAACACTGAGCACTTCCCATGGACAGAATCTGGTCCTGTGAAAGCAAAGATTCCTTCCCCAAGGAGAGCCTGGGCAGAAGGGGAGCTCAGCCCATGGGGAGGTGCTGGGGCTGAGAGCTGAGAGCTCCCAGGCCATGCCCTTCAGTGGTGCAGTTTTATTTAAAGCTGGATAAAGGGTGCAGAGGCTTGGCTGCCTCCCCCTGGCTGGCACCTCCTGCCAAATGGCAGCACAGAGCCCTTCACTGATTTACCATTGTGTTCCTAGGAAGCTGAAGAGCATGAAGTATGTAGAGAACTGAGTGAGTTGCAATTTCTCCAGCAAATCGTACAGCTTTTGTGTGTTTGACAGCAGCAGTTGTACTCAGGAGAGGCCATCTGAGGATCTGCACCACTGGACAGTGATTTCTCCTGCTTGAGGGTTTCTTTCATAACTGTGCCTGAAGCTCATCTGGGTCTGATCTCATGTGTCCAACAGAGCTCTACATCCCAGGCTGAAAAATATCCTTGAAAACGCACTCAGAAACTGCAGAACCCAAGTGTTTTCTGAAGCCCATTTAATTTGCTGGACAGCCAGCAGGTCTGCTCTGTGGAAAATGTGCTGCTGCAATTTTCTGGTTGGTGTGGAAGATTTCACCTCTATCAAGTAATCCTCTCTGCCTGGTTCACTACCATAATTTAATGGATCCTACTCAGCAGAGGAGTTGCTGGATGACCAATTCTGGATGTCAGAAGCATGGCCAAGGTAAACATCAAAAGCACTGGCATTAGCCTAAAGAGAAGAAGGTGAGAGAGCAGTTTCCAAATACATAAGAGGCTGCTGCAAAGAGGAGGGAAGTAATTTGTTCTGTGTGTTCACAGGGAGATAAGGGGCTTAAATTACAGCTGAAATGATTCAGGGTAATGGTAGGAAAACCTTTCTAACAAACAGTGGGAGCAGAGAGGTGCGGGGACAGGCTGCCTGGAAAGGTGGTGGAGTTTCTGTCACTGGAAATCTTTATGAGCAAGTGAGTCTAACACCCCGGGGTGCTGCTGGTGCTGCTGTGGCAGGGGGAGGTTTGCAGCCCAGGCCCAGCTGAGCCAGGTGAGCTCTGTGTCCTGCTGCCTTGAGGCTCAGTTTGCTCTGCAGGGGAAGCCACAGCCTGTTTTCTGAGAGATGTCCAAATGAAAGAACACTCAAAAAAACCTTTCTAAGCTGCCCTCAGATTTTTCTTCTGTCTCTCTGTGACCATGACCACACTGGGCTGGGCAGGGGAGAATGGATAAGAAATAGCCCCAATGCCACAGGTTGGTGGGGCACTCAAGAAAACCTGCAAATGCCAAAAGGAGAGAGACCTTAATGTGGATTTGAGCTCAGGCTTCAGCACTTGCTTTCTCACCTCAATGTGCATGGCTACTGGTGCCATGTACTGTCAGGAAAATGCAAGAGCTGATGGATAGAATAGGAGAAACTGACTGATGGGTTGGATCTGTGATAACCATCTCTACCAGACCAGTTTAATATTAACCTGCAGAAATGCTGGGACTCCTTTTTGGCATTACATACACTTCTCAAACGACCTCACTCTGGGCTAGTAAATGAATCTGCCCTAATGGACAGCTGCAGAAATTGATTTTTTCAAATTGAAAAAAATGCAGTTGTCTGGCTTTAAGGAGTTAAAATGCACGAATTTACTGGAAATCCTGGTCATTGGGTAAAGAGATAAATTTCTATCAATCAGTATCACTGTGGCTTGTGATCTTTCTAACCATGATGAGAGCAGTCCAGACAGCAGCTGCCAGTATTTTTATGGAGGTTTAAAGCTAATGTATTCAAAGACTACTTGATCTGACTGAAAGAACTTCACTTTGAAGCACCAGTGCTTTGATCACAGCAAGAGAAGAGTTGTGGCAGCAGTGCCAGGGCACAGAGCACCATGGCCATAGCAGGTGGTGTCACTGAAGCCTTGGATTTGTCAGCATTCCTGTCGACATGCTGCTTTTTGGGATTTATGAAGCTTCTCCATGGCCAACCCCCCAGCTCAGTTCACAGGGCTGGCCCACAAGCTGAATACTGACCTTTTTTTCCCTGCAAAATGGTACTGAATTAAGCAAATTAAGTCTGAGTGTGAACACTTTGAAGTGACCCAGACTTACAGGGGCTTGAGCAAGTGTGTCACATCATGCACCTGTGGGAGTGTGGGGACAATGGAATAGGTCTGAATAGAAGGGCTTGAAGTGGTGAAGGTTTTCAGGGCAGCACTCATGATCCATTCTTCAATCACTTCCTTTTATCCCTTAAAACAAAAAGATGCACATGTACACCAGGAGAAAGGAGGACAATGGATGAGTATGAAGGCATTCATTAGAACTAACAAAAAGCTGGGAAGTGCTTCTCTTTTCAGTCTTCTTCTATGAAGCCGTTGGAAGATAAGATTGTGCACCCTTTGGAGAAAATGGGATTTAAGGTTGTGCTTGTCCTCACTCAAAAATCCTGGATTTAATTCCAAAAGCTATATTTGCATCTGAGAGCACATCTGCACACTACAAGCAATAATAACGTGATATTGGTAGGAAAGAGGGACACATCATTTCAACTAAACCCATGGTGGTGATAAAAGGTGAATGGTATTGAAAGCATTTTTTAATAAATGCCACAGCAAACCTTGGCAGCAAAAACTGCTCAGAACAATATGTGAATGTATCCCTGGAGGAAACACTCCAAACTGCTCCAGAACATGGCTTTCTTTTCCTGGAAAAAAGGTATGTGATTTTCATTCTCGGCATGTCGCGCTAAGCTGAGAGCAAGAAGCAACACAATTAAATCAGCTCAGGTAACAGTGACATTAACAGCTCAGCTACTTGTGAAAATGCTTTGTAAAACAAGCCATCTTTGGCAAGCCTTTGCTCTTGCAGTAAGAGTGAGCCACAAACTGCTTAGAAAACGTATTTAGCAAAACTATGTTTGTTCATTTGCCACTAGATCCCGCTCCTGCCCCCAGTCCCCACTGAAGTGCCAAGGATGGGCTGACAGCATCCTCCCAGGGCAGCTGCCTGCAGGTGATCACACTCCTGTGGCTGTGGCTTGGGGCCAGCCCTGGGCAAGGGTCTCCTGGCAGAAAGAAGGGCTGCCACAAGCAGCCCTGACCCACAGCAGCATCCAGCACTGCCCTGCCAGCTCCCAAAGGATTAGCAGCCTGGGGAAAGCAGCAGCTTGGCCAGGCTGCAGCTTGGGAGAGAAATTCCATGTCCTCCTGGGAGACTGAGCTTTCCTCCTCTTGAGCATCAGTTAATGACTCCCAGCATCACAGACTTTAGCAGCTCCCTTCTATCCCAAGGCAGCAGTCTAAACATCATCCCACGGGTGTCTTGGCAAAGGTGTTTCTCTGAGCCCCACGCTGGTTCCCGTCCTCTCCTCACCCAGGAGAGGAAAGGCTGCCAGCTCCGACTGCGGCAGCGTCTCCGTGTCTCGGCTCCACAGCAGTGGGCACGGCAGACGCTGGGGGTGAGGAAATGAGTCTGTCCCAGTCCTGGAGACATGCTTGAATCACTTCTTCATCAGCAAGTGAGTCACTGCCCTTCCCACGGTCTCTTCCTGCTAAGCAGAGGTGACAACGACATAGGATCCAGTGCCTACGCCTCCCCAGCCTACGTGGGGAGCTCTGAGCCATCCCTTCCTCCCGAGCCCGCCGGAATGGGAGTCCCGAGAAGTGTGCAGGAGTGTGAGCACACGGGCTGAGGAGCCAGCAGAGCATCCTGTGTGCTCTGCCAAAGGAGCTCTTCGCCTGTGAGCCAGTGCCTGGCGAGTATTGCTGCAGAGAAAAGGGCTGCTCCTTCCCCTCTGGCTTGCAAACATTCCTCAGCTCCCATCCCTGTCCTAAAGCCGTTCCCCACCCACTGAAATGACTGTGCTAGTGACCGTGGGACCTCCACAGCTTTAGGGAGGGATTAGTGAATCACTGCAATTTCTCAGGTTTCAGAGCCAGGGATTATCTTTATAAATGTGCCCAACACTGCTATAGATGAGCAGGATTGGAAAGGTCTCTGTTCTTCAGGGAACTCCAGCATCCTGTTTTGCAACATTCATCTTCAGGCTAATGAACAGTACAAACTTGCATCCAGAGAAAAATTAAAGCCACAGCTACCAGTAGCAACGAAATAAGTGGCAAAAGACTAAATGTAAATAGCTTTGAAAGCTGATACGCTTCAGTCTGACATGATAATGCTGAAAGGTTGCCAGTGCTGCTATTATTTATAATTCCCCAAATGTCTGAATTCCCTCCAGCCAGCATACATTAAGCACAATCCAGGGCATATGCAACAAATCATATTCAATGATGAAAAGTCAGGAGAAAAGCAAGAGCTCAATCTCTCTTGATTACAGCAGCCACAGATTTCCTTTTCATAGACTGCCAGTACTAATGAATGGAGAGGACATAGAAGGAAAACAAAAACACTCAAATCAACCTGCTTCATGTGCCAATAGATGTATCTGCTCATAAACTTGATTAATTAAATACAAACCATTGTCAAGAAATGTTGTTCAGGGGTTCTAAGCCCTCACTCTGCAGCATCCAGCCATGGTTATGGAAGTATGGTCCTGGAAAGATGCATGGGATTTAGCTCTGGGGTCCTGGATACAAACACTGCTTCACACAAACACAGGAGGGTAGGTGTTTATGAAGAGATCCATTTTGTGGTGGAGAATGGAGCAGGATTGATTCAGTAAGATGTGTCTTGCTGCTGTGCCTGTACAACTGGAATACAGCCTCAAAACCAGGGCCTCACCTCAGCTCACAAAAATCTCTGATTTTCAACATGCAGTTTTCCATCTAGAGATCATTTCATTACAGAGTGTGCTTCTGAGAAGATCTAACATTTCTGAACTATTGAAATATGTTCATTGTTCAGGAAAAGTTTAGGGACCCAAAGGGAATTTCATAGCACGAAGACCTGTCCTTGGAAAAATTCAGAGGCAGAGCTCAGAGTTAAGCACCACTTGGCTGCAGCGATCTGTTACATGTTCCTAGCTGTGCATTATTGCAAGAGGATTGGAATGTTTGCCTTGCAAAGGTTAGCTATGCTTTTAAAATTCACCAGGTCTCAGATCTCCACAGCCTGAGCAGCTCCGTGGCCGCGCTGCCCTGACGCTGCCAATGACAAACTGGGAAGCTGTGTGGCACAGCCCTCTCAGAGCTGCCTCACGAGCCTTTGGATGGCCATTTTTAGCCTTGCTCACTGAAATCAAACCTGGCAGTGCACCTGGCAGGGCATTTTTTTTCTGTTTTTGAAGGATGGTTGGACTTTGCTCCGGTGGGTTCAGTGGCTGAAGCAGGGCTGCACCACCACTGCAGGTCAGGCTGAGCTCCTCTCATCACCTGCCTTTTCTTTTTCAGCTGCTACTGGCACATTTTTATATCTAACATTAACATTTCAGTTGTTCTCAGGAGAACAGCCCATTATGTATTAATCTCACCGATGCTGCTCTTCTGCTCTGGTTGGCAATGCTGATTATGTAAAGGATATTTAATGTTGTAAATAATTAAATTTCTTTACAAGATTTTGGCTACTTTTTAGGAGTGAAAAAGAAATGAAAGAAAATGTATGCAGTGAATTTGAAAAAATGCTCAAGTCTTCTAGGAAGTGGGGAGACAGTTAATAATATATAATTAACTTATCTTCCTTTCTTCCCTTGTTGGTGCAGACATGCCTTTAGATGAAAAGCATGGAAAATTAAAAGTGTGTGGGACTGAATAATGTTGAATTTTATGTAAGTTCAACCTAATCACCAGCTACACGTGTTATGGAGAGAGCAAGCCTGTTCCTGCTCAGGGATCTCATCTTGTACTACCTTCATACAGGCCTCCCCCATGGTGCCATGCTGGGATTCTTCCTGCAAAAGGGAGGAAATTATGGCCTATCTTTCCCTATGCTGCTGAAGGATTCCAAAGTGTCCAAAAGAAGTACATATTAAAGGGTAGTTCATGCACTTAGAGTCAAACATTTGATTTAAAGTTCACCTCATGTTTCCACTCAGCATCCTGAGGTGGCACATCACAGCTCAGCAGCTCACAGTCAGGTAAAACACTTTTTAATGTGTGACTGTGGAAGGACACAGGCCATTTAGGAGGCCCTCGAGCTTTCTGACAGCAATCCAGTCAAATATGGAAATGAAGGGTTCAGGGACAGCAGCAGCAGATATCCCTGCTGGCAGCATCACTCAGCACAGCTCCCAGACCAGGCTGCTCCTTTTGGAACCTCTGGTCACTTCACTGTGAACAGCTGGCAAGGAGCAGCCGCCCTCCACACAAACCAGAGAGTTCCAGATGCTGAAAATGTACCCTGGGCTTAATGAGGCAAATAGGATACAGGTGTGGCTGTACCAAACAGATACCTCTGTGCCCAGCACAGGCACTGCCCTGTGCTCACATGGATGAGTGGGAATGCCCACTGTGGGACCAGCAGCTGGCTAGGAACAGAATGAAGCTTGCTTCTGATAATTGTAGGTGATGGGATGTAGTCTTCTGTTGTGCTAACATTCATAATTATGCAAATCCAAATAGATAAACGGGGGTGTTTTTCACTAAGAATTAAAGACTGTTTCTTGCATTTTACTGCGATGCCCATAAGCTGGTATTGTAGCTACTGGTTTGTAGTCTCTGGTTATTCAGAGACTGCAAGAATTTGCTGTACTGCTTGTCAGAACTATTGATGGTTCCTGGTAGAAAAGCTCTGACTAAAGGTCAGGAGCAGATGAGTTTCTTGCTCACCCCAAAGCTGACATTTGCAGCCTGGTAGCCCAGAGTAACAAAGGCACAACGAGCAGCAGCCACTTAACAGTCTTGAAACCCTCTTATTTCCTTTGGGAAGCCTGGCCTGGGCAGAGACAGAAACCCTGCTGCCGTGTGATGAACACAACGGAGCTGAGAGCATCACTGCGTGCTGTGGGTGGAATCAGTGCCCCTCCCTCGCCGGGATGTGCTGCCGTGGGCACGCTGGGCTGCAGCAGGAGGGGCAGACTCAGCTCAGAGGGCTCCTGTGAACTGCCCCGTGCTGGGGCTGGGCACGGGGGTGGAACACCCCTCCTTCCAACACAGAGGGCTGGTCCCGAGTCCTAGGTAATTTCTCCAGAGACAATATTTCAATGACAATTCTTCAGCTGCCACCAGGATCACTTGCCTCAGGTACAGGGATCACAAGGGTGTTTTCAGTCCTGTGCATGCCCCAAGCAGGGCAATAAAAAGCTGCTTCCTGACAATAGGCTTCTCTCAGCACACAATAAATCCAAAATTTCATCTCTAAATATTTATAAATTCTACCTTCCCAGTCATGTAAGTACTGCTAATCCTGCCTCCC
>VZTB01007846.1:278266-294651 GCA_013397245.1 Thryothorus ludovicianus | reverse complement strand
TCACTTCTGGAAAGCACTAACACAGTGCTTAACCAAGCTGTCATCTGAATCAAGCAAATAACAACGTCACACACACAAAAGAACTTTCCTGAATTAATGAAGATCCCATGTAAACACCCTCAAAACACGTAATGGAGAAAGAAGAGAAAGAAGCTGAAGGAATTCCTGGGGGAAAGAGCAAAGCTTGGGCTGGATTCTCCTCTCTGGCCCTTTTTACATCCCTGTCTGTGATAAATTGAGCTTCCTTCTCACTGAAGGCCAGGGCATGACTTTGCATTTCTCAGAACACTCTTAGAGCTGCTGAATAATCAGTTCAAGAATAAAGAGCATTTCTGCCTCTCAGATTTAGGGGTTTTTTTGTTGATATATTTTTTTTGTATAACCTAACTTGGTGACTAATTCCTACCCTACTGCCAGAGAATGCAGAAATCATAGGAAAAGACTTTGATTTCATGTGGCCATTGCCCTGCCAGTCTCCTGGGCAGAAATTGGCTTCTGAGCAACACATTCCAGAAACTTTATGATGCTTTTCAGATCATCCATGTCTCCTCCCTCACTGCTGCAGAAGTCAGTCAACAACAACCAAGCTGCACGCAGAGGAGCATGAGTCCTGCACAAACCAGCAACATATCACTTTTAAAAATAAGTATCTGGTCCCCAGACTCAGGTGGGTATTTTTCAGAGATGCACATAATGATGGAACTAGATGGGTTCAAAACTGAAGGCCAGAGAGAGGTGATGCTGCTAAGCAAGAGGAGCTGTCCTCACTGACTGGTGAGACACACGACTTCAAGAGCTGAAACTCATTTCTGCATTGTTGACTTTGTGCTGTACGGGTCCAGGCAAGCACATGAAACCTCTACCAGAGGTAATCTGAAATCCACTGCGGTTTTTTTTGGTGAATCAGGCCTGATTGACATGGTCCCTAAGGATACTGGTGTCTGTGAGAAGTGATTCTCCTGGCTGCAGCTCATCACAGGCACATTTTACAAACTGCAGGGGCTCCAGCTAATCTCTCTGCTCCACCACGGAATAAAGTCAATTCTGCTAAGAGCACTGATAGTCCGGACAAGAAAAAGACTTCTCTTCTGTTTCTATGGTTGCAACAGCCCTTAAGAAAGATATAAATTTCCCTGCAACAACTAACTGCATATTCATTTTAAGGTAGATCTAGTTCCAGATTCCTGAGACAGAACCCTCCACCTGTTCCCAACTCCACAAAGCCAGAGCAGCAATATAGAAAGTTTCTAATTTCAACAGAATTCAGTGAGCAGCACAATTGGTTTGGTAAATAAACAAACAAAAAAAAAAGAGAAACCCACCAAAAAAACCCCACAGCAAATTTTCAGCCTCTATGTACAAAACCAATGCAAACAAGTGGAACATTCTAGTTATATTTTGTAAAACACACGTTTGGGATCAACAGAACATCAAACATCCAGACCCTAGATTACAAAAAAGATCTATTGCCATCTAATTGTCAACCCCAAGTTTAGACAGTCCTTGTCGGAAATCATGTAATTCATCTATCTTCCCGTCTAGTACATCTAAAAAATTCTTTAATTCAGTTTTAAGGTTGGTCTGCCTATGTTTGTTCTCTTCGACTTCTGTCCTTAGCGTTCTGACTTTCTCTTCAAGATCTTTGTTCTTTTTCTCAGCAGCCTTAAAGACAAAAGAGACAATAAGATGAATCATAGAGAAGAAGGATGAGCAGCATTTGAAAGATTAAAGCAACAAATGGCAGTTGGGCTGAGAGAGTTTGCTCCAACTTCTGTAAACTGATTAACACAAGCACCTCCCAGAGCCACTGACAGGAGCTTGTCTGATTAAAAGCCCACGCAGGAAAGGACACAGATTAACTGGAAAAGATGCTTTGCATCAGACTTTGTCATTTGCTTGATATCTTCAAATTCAGCTGGATTTAAATCGTGAACTCTGCATACATTTCTGTCATTGCTACAGTTGCAGAATTAGACACCGTGCCATCAATTACATACAGAATTATCTACAGTGGTTTAACCTTGAAAAACAAACTTAGAAAATACTGTCCGAGGAATAAAGTTGCTTTATTCAGCACTTTGAGATTTATTGCTATTTTTTTTTTTTAATTCTACTTTGCATGATGGCTTATTTATTGATTGGATTTTACATCATTGATGAGACTGCTCTTTTTTGTTCTCTTCTCTTGGATTAATTTATTGCATTTCCACAAGACCCAGCAGGAGGAGGCAATGCCCAAAGTGCAGGTGCTGGCTGGGGCAGGGCTCCTGAGCACCTGCCATGGGCACATGCCAGCAGTGCTGGAAAGGGATGACACAGCACATGGACACATCCTCAGGTGAACTTTTACCTGAGCAGCTGAGCTCATCTGCCTCTTTCCCCAAAGCCTGCCCTGGTGCCACTGCAGCAATCAGCCCCAGGGCTTGGGGAGTTGCTCAACACTCGTGGCAGTGGTGCAGCTCCACGAGCCCAGAGCAGCAGGATACAGGACAGCCTGGAATTGCAGGAGATGGATGCTACAAGATCCCAGGCAAACCAATTTCTGCAGTGGAGCTATTTCATCACTCCTGTGCTGGGAGTGGCACTGTGTATTTTGCATGCAATTAGCATTTTTTGTTTTTACAAACTGGAGCTCTTTTGCCTTGAAACGCTGAATTCTGAACAGAGAAATGCATACAACTATGAGAAAAAACAAGTAAAGGTACCAACTATTTTGAAATTCATTTCACTGCTAAACTGTACCTGTAATTGTTCAGATACAGATTCACATTCTGACATTAGCTCTGGTATAATTTCACCCTGCTTTCGGAGCTCTTCCAGTTCCTTTGAAAACATAAAAGAAAAAATATTAGTGCAAGCTTCAATTTAAAACATAATGAAAATTTGAAAAGATGAAATGGCTTTGCACATTTTATTGTATTCTGCACAGTATTTGGATGGAAAATAATCAAAATAACCTGCCTACATTCCAAAATTGCTAATTTTCTACAAGAATACATTTTTTCAGCAAATTTTTTACTTGGCATTTCTAAAACAGGCAATGTAATCCAATCTCTAGCATGAATTCCATGAATTATATTAACAAAATCATAACCTAAACCATATACCTATGCAAAAAAATGCGTTAAATACCAGAGAAATCTGAATGGCTGTAATGCTACAAGCAATTTATAGATGGTAGCAAAGAGCAAATTAGACAATTTCAATGACATGTGACAGCAAAAAAAAAAAAAAAATAAAGTCCAGTGACTTTACCAGCTGCACATATACAGACATCATTACAGAACACAGGTGTGATGGGCTTTCCTCCATGGTACAGCTGAGAACCACCACCTACCCACTCCCCCAAAATCTGTGCTTGGTTCTGGCCTCACTGCCCAAATTGAGCAGATTTGATGAAGGGAGTTAATGGAAAGAGCAGCAGTAGGAATCAATGTCTCTGTTGGAAATTAAGACAACTTGACTTGGAAAAAAGTGCAAGATCCTCCCCCAGGGACTGCCCCAGAGAATGCAGGACTGTACCCCTGNAAGATCCTCCCCCAGGGACTGCCCGTGTAGGTGATGCTCTCCAGAGAATGCAGGGCTGTACCCCTGGGCTGCCTCGACTTGTGCAAAGCATTTGACACTGCTCCACACCAGAGCCTCGTCTCAAAATCAGAGAGAGGTGGATTTGGTGGAGAAACCTCTTGGTGGACAAGCATCTCCTACGTGAGGAGGGAATCAGCAGCTTCTCTCACATGGCAATGCCATGAGCAGACTTCATGTGGGTTTGGATTCCAGACCAAGAAAGATCACTTAGGGGTAGTTTAGAGCTAATTGAGAACATGCTAAGGTAAGCATGAATTTTTAAAACAAGTTAGTGTATTTTCAGTGTAAACGGAAGACAGGCTGGCAAAATTCACAAGTCAATCTATTTTCTGGTTCATTTGGTACAGTAAAAATGTGAATCTTGAGCAGAATTTTAGGAGAGAACAAGGGTTGTTATATATACTATTGCCACAGAAAGGTTGGGAAGATACCATTATATTTTCCTTTGAAATATAGGGCTGAAAAACACTGTGTTTATGACAATGCATCAAAATCCATCTCCCTAAACTATTTCCTTGCACTACCACAAAACCCCTTAATAGCAAGTGCTTTTTAGAGCACCAGCAGAGATGGTAATGGCACATGGCAAACTTTACTGCACTGCTTTTCCTCTTCAGCCATTTCCTCAAAGCATTTGGTCACTGTGACAATAGAAAAAGAGTTTCCCATTACGTTCTGGGGTTCCAAGCCATCATCCTCCTTAGAAAAATTAACACCCTTTAATATAAAAAATGACAAACTGGGGTACTCTAGGTCAATCTGAATTTCTTGCTCTTGGCATTAGTCCTGAGATCAGAGTGAGACCTTAAACCAGCAAAACTGCAAACAATGAGCCATCCAGAAAAATAAACAGGACTCAATCACACAAATGCCAAATTATTTCCCAAATGATGTCTTTTTAATGGCAATCCTGATGTCTAGAGGAATTTTCAGCATGGGGAGTGTCAAATGAATCTGTTCTCAGCACACATCTGTCTGGCACTGGGCACCAAGTTTCACCACTGGCTCTTCTACAAGGACAAGTGTTGTGTGCATAAAAGAAAAAATCCTTTTCTAGCCCCTGCCAAGTTACAGCGTGCAGCCACAGCACATAACACATCACGAAGCTTGGATGGAGAAACACTGCCAAACATGGAAAACCTAGAAACAGGCAACACCCCAAGACATCAGGCTGCTTCTGGTGGTAGGTGAGCCACTCCATAAATTTACACCCAAGGAGAGAAGCAGACAGTCCCACTTAAACATGAAAACGCCATTTCTGTGTTCAGGGCACTCACCAGCTCTTTGTCCTGAAGTTCTGTTTCCAGTTCCTGGAGACGTCTACTCAACTGTGCATTTCTTTCCTTCTCTTTATTTATTTCATTGCACTGCTCCTCCAGTTCTTCAATCTTTAAGAAATGTCAGACATTAGGTGAAATTTTTTAAATTGCTGAAAATCTGGGGCAGAACACAGCTGATGAAATGGACATGGGATCTGTTTCCTAAATCATAGCATTTGATTCACTGCAACCAAATTATCACTTCTTTCCTTCAAAAGAGTCAATTTACACAACCACTAGGAAACCCTGGGTCTGTATTTATTCTCTCTTACAGTCTCTGTTTTAAGTGCTCAGGAATGCACGAAACACTGAGCTGCTAAAACAAGTGGAACTGGGGATAAAATCTGCACTTCACTCCTATGAAGCCAACTCAAGGCTACAAGGAATGGGTTTTCTCAACACAACAAGGAGAAGAAATCTCTAGGGGTTGCTTATTATTCTAGCTGGTGTATGAGGAACACAACATCAAAACTTTGGGGAGAGAACCAGTTCAGAGCAACATCTGCTTCTTTGTTCTCTCACCCAGGGATGTGCTTTGCTCTCTCCAAACCTCCTGCTGCCAGCTCTGGACTCAGCTCCCAGGAGATGCACTTCCCACAGGCCGATGGACCAGCTCATTAATGTACTTTAATTCTCAGCTTCATGCTGCTTTGGGATTATAACTTCCCTCATTTGAAGGTAGAGTGATATGCAAAAAATTCTGACCCAATTAAAAAAGGAGAAGGAACTTCCCAGGGCACTGCAGTGGTGCAATGTGAGCACTGAGCAAGGAACCTACTTGGGGGAAAACCTCAGAAAACCTCCCTGTATAGAGAAAGCACATTATACAGACAGCATTGCTGCACAGTCTGGATGGCCACAAGCACAGTGACTTTGAAGAGGCAGCAAGGTGGTGTTTTAATAATCTCTTCTCTGGTACAGCTACTGGGATGTGTTGATGAGTACAATTTTTCCCTGCAACTGTACAGAAAGGGAAATAACTACCCTGCAAATTATGATATTTTCCCACAACATACTGCTCCAGCCTCTCACTTCTTTCCTGTCCACAAAAGACTGGGAAGAGGAACCCAAATCATGTAACAACTAATATTAACAACTAATATGTAACATCAGTTAATGCAGCTGTAGTTTGATCTCTGCATTACCACTGTGCATGAAACACAAGTGAATAAACAGTGAGTATTAGCCTCAGAAAAAACATTGTTCCACAAGCATTTTCTGTGCCAACAAACAACCCAAACCACCTCTAACACCAAAATACTACTTGCAGCCTACTGGCACAAAAAAAGACATGAAATTCCTTCCCTCTTCAAAAGCAAACGATAAACAAAAAAATATATCTTCACCAGACTGATACAATCTGATTTCTACCTCAAATGTCACAGTGATCCATCTAAGCAGCAGGAAGTGGATCCAGCTTTTCCAAAAAACATTTAGGATGAATAGGGTGAAAATATCCCTGCAAAAGCAGTGTTCATGGAAACCAGGATCCCCCGTGCCCACAGGGGCTGTTGCAGATAGCACAGCATTATCTAAGAGATGGTACCAATGACTGCTCTAAACCAAGACTCACAGATTTAAACCTCTCAGCTGCTCTCTGCTGTAGCCATTGCTAACCCTCTATCTTACACAAGTGAGAAATGTGCTCAGTAATGAAGGGGAAAAGGCTTCTGATGATGCCTGTTGGCAGGTTTCTGGATGAGATCTGCCAGGTGTTAGTGCTGGAGGACCCAGCTCACAGCCCACAGGGCTGAGGAAATAACTCTCATCCTCAAACCCCTGCACACTGCTGGGATTTGCCTCTGGGTGGTTCCCAGACTGGGTTCCCATGGGTAACCAGGCCACAACCTCACCTTCTGCTCATCCATATCTGGCAGTATTTAAGTGAGCTTTGAAAGGGATATGCAATAGCAGCCGCACTTTTAGAACCTTTCTGGTTTCTCACCCCAGCCAGAAAGCCCTGCTGACACTAACTCTCCCAAATCCCAAATTAGGGAACTTCAGGTGGTGTAGCAGCTCCCTCCCTTTCCGCTGTGTGCAGAGGGAAGCAGCTGCCTGAACTCCCCATCCACCTCCCTTCCAGGGACCAGCTCCATCTCCACACACAGCCAGAAAGCTGCAGGATCCGAGAGAGAGCCACGGCGGGAGCAGCCACCGGGGGAGCAGCTCTCCTGTGGGTGTGCTCTGCTACCTTGCCCCTCAGCTGGTCGTTCTCCTCCTTGCAGGCTGAGAACTGCTTCTTCCAGTGCTCGATGCTGGCCGCAGACTCCTGCAGGGCTGTGGACAGCCGCGCGTTGCTCTCCCGCAGCGACTGCAGCTCCGTCTCCCACTTCTTCACGTTGGATGAACTGGGAAAAACAGGGCACCGTGAGGTGGTTTCACCTTGTATTCCTGTGAGCTGTTATTCTTTACCTGTCTGCAAACTCGCCCACCACGGTGTGTTCACCGTTAATTTGTTGCAATAGGAGGAAGAGCACTCGGATGTGTGTAATTGCCTTTAGCCATTACATGCCTACAGAGAGCAAAAGCCTCAATTTGACTGTCTCTGTCAAAACAAAGGGATCTACCAGCTCCAGCAGCAGTGGCTCGTGTCAGAGCAGGCTGTGGGACCCCTGCACACTGGGGTGTCACCCCGGCAGGTCCCTGTCACCCCTTGAGCTTTGTGGCAGCAGCACCTGGGGCTAGGCACCTGGCACCCCTGCAACACAGCCCCTCTGCACAGCTGCAGATGGCACAGCAATTCCGAATGGAAGATTTCATGACATGATCTATATTTGAATTTATTTTAATGCTGAGTCTTAACTATAAAAGTGTTACATAATGCTGCAGAATTAAACTACTCATTCCCCAAAGCCTCGAGCTGCAGCACAGAGCACAAGATTAGAGGGTAAATGGGAGGAAGGCTTTGAAACTCCCTGTGTGCTGCTTGCTGCCTGCCTGTGGAGGTGTCTTCAGCAAGAGGAATGAGCTAACATTACTGCTGGAAACAGGTTAAGCTATTGAAATGCCAATAAAGAGAGATGTTGTACTTCAAACATAATATATGCAACCTTGGAATTGCTCACTGGATAATGCTGCTTACAGTGATGCTTTGTTTTTTAAATACCCTTTAAAGAGTAGCTTGATCTTGTTAGATTTTCTTTCCATTCACAGATACACATTCACATGCAAGAGGCAGACAAGGAAGGATCCCAACAGAGAATTATTCTATTTTAATGTTGTAACTTTGCATATTGCAACGGCTGTATTTTCACTACAGCTGCAAATTACTCTTCTCAGCATTTTCAAATTATTTATCAAAGCAAATAGCAAAAAACGTGATTTCAAGGGGCTCTGTCCACAATTTAGAAATATCCCCTAAGATTTCCAAGCACTCTGGTGAAATTATACTCCTCACTTCAACTTTTTATGGTTGAGTTAATTCCCTTTCATAATTTCAAATATCCATATCTATTTTCATCAAAGTAAGTGTAGCAAACTCAAAAAGGAAGAAAGATTGGCTTCCCATGTTATCAGCAGCAATTGCTCCCCAGTGGCTTTAATGTTATTTCTGTAGCTCTAAAACTTCGTGAAAGAAGATGGTTATAATAGTTGGCATCAGCAGAATTAAAGAGAGCTTATTTCTTCACAAACTACATCAAAAATAAATGAAATGGGAAATATTTCTGAACTGGATACCAGGAAGTACTTGCTAAAATCTGTTCATTCATCCATTCTGCGGCACCGTTTAAAATTAATTACAATCTGAATAATTTCTGTTAATGTCGTTATCCGTCAGATAATTACAGCACACTTTTCCAATTAGGAAATTTAGGTTCTACAGGAACTTCACCTTTGGGCTAGAGCAATTTTTAATTTATCATTCTCAGATTTGAGATGTGCCTCAGCAGGGCCACCGTGTGACGCCTTCTCGTCGTCTGTGCCGTTCACACTTGAAGCTCGAGTGGAAGATGGTGTTTCACGTCCAGACTCCTGCAGCACAACACACAAACGAACACTGGGTGTCTCCTGCATCTCCTGCAAGACCACAACACCAATTTCTTTGTAATCTTGATCCCACACCACTTGGCTGAGACCTCGGCTCTCCTGGCAGAGCAGTGGTAACACACACATACCCTTTTCATCTTGGCTGCAAAGCTGGTCTGTTTGAAAAGAATGAAAAAATTACAATGATACACAAATTGAAGTTATCAGTGTTCAAAACTTTTAAAATGTTTTTTCCCTGATAAGGCTTGTGTTTTCTAAAAGTTGTTCGGTTTCTTTAAGATAATGAAACAATGCAACACACGAAGTACAAGCAAACAAACAAAAATAATACTGCTCCTCCAAAGACATACTATTCACACAATGCTTGGTGCTGACCACCAACAGAGAACAAAGAAAGTGAACTACAAAGACCATGACAAAGCCTTTACAAAATGAGTATCCAAAGTCAGCCACTCAGATTGATATTTGTGGGCCCCACAAACAGGGGTGGTTGCAGGACTAAAACCATTCAGCAGCTTTTTCTCATCATTCATCTGAATTCCCCTCTGATCAAACTCTGCCTAACTTTCCTCCAGACATCAGCCCAGGCCAGGAACACCTGCTGAGCAGGGTTCACTCTTACCTAAAGCAATGCCCACGAAAACACAGCCAGCCATGCAGAGAGACTGACAGCTCTCAATTTCTTCTGGTGTAGGAAACCCAGACCTGGCTGGACACGGAGGCTCTGGGTGGTCCAAGGGGTGCTGCCTGGGAGAGGGGACTGTGCAGACACACAACCCAGGCTCCTTCCCACCCCTAAAGCACTGCCCTGCCTCACAGCACTGCTGCCCACCAGCCACCCTCGGCCAGGGAACCCTGCACACAAAGCCAGGCAAACCAAATGCCCGCTGAAGTGGGTTGGGCAGATGACAAAAGGAAAGATATCGATGAATCTCATTTACTGTCTGCTGAAGCACTACACTGACTTACTTCCCAGTGACTCAAACAATGTTTAACAGTACAAATCAAAGGATGTATAGCTTTCCCTGTTATTAAAAAAGTTGTAACAGCTCAAGGACTGCTGAAAAAAAAATTAGATTTAAATGAAAGTAAAGGGCATGGAGGGATGAAAAATATTCCTCTGACAATGCTAATGTCCAGCAGCTGACAATTACCTTCAGCAATCTCCATTTTATATACTTTAAGCTGGCTGCCAGAAGCTGGCACAGTCCATTTAAAAATTTAACTTTAAATTATTTTTCCTGTATGTGTACCGGTATTAAAGCTAAATTACAAACCTGTGAATGATTGCTTGAGGTCTCAATTTTCTCTTGAGATCTGTCTCTTGCAAGTTTGGCAGCTTCTTTTACTTCTTGGAACTTCTCTGCAAACTAGAAAAAGCATGAAAGATATTTCTTAACATGATTTATCATCGATTAAATCATTAAGATTGCTATCTTCATACGGTATAGATGTCCAAAAGTGAACAACTAATTTTACTAATTTAAAATTTTTGGCAGGAAAAACCATTTTAATTCTTTGGCAGGATGGTTCTTCCAAAAGAAACAGAGGGACATTTCTGCAACTCTGGCCAACCACAGTAAAAGCCCTTTGGGGAAAAGGAGCACTTGGTGTCTCCTGGTTTGATTTGGTTCTGTTTCCTCCCTCTTCTCTGTTTGACAGCGTATAAAAGACAAAAGTACTAAAGACATATGTTTAGATAAAAATATTATCTATGTCTTCTATTCCTAACAGCAAATGAATTCAATTAAAGAATGCAAATAAGTTCATCTGCAGGAGGTAAGCAAGGGATTATCAAGACATAGGAAAAAGGAGAAGGTAGATCTCAATGTATGATGGAGTCATATGAAAACACAGCTTTTCTGCTTTAATTTTCTTATTACTTTCAAAAATAAAGGTAGAAGACTTCAGATAAAGGCTTGAATGCTTCCTGTAAGAGGGATATATCAAACTGGGGGAGGTGAGAGGAAGGAAAGATAAAGATGGAAAGTAACAATCCCAACCTCTATAAGTTGCTGTAGGACATCTGCTCCAAAAGCCAGCCTAGCATTTTTGAAATGCAAGTATTATCACAGCCAGTCAGAGTTGCAGGGCTTCAAACAATTTAAATAGTGTTTAGAATTTTAAAAGGAGGATTACAAAGATGGAAAAAAAGGTATAATACATAATTTACTTTTAAAATTATGATGTCTCCACTATAAGAATAGGTAACTTTATCTTTCAGCTAAAACCACTTGGTCTTGCTTTCCTGCCTTTTGAGAAACTTGAAATGCTAGAAAGACATTTTTAAAGTGAAAATATAAACAGATGCATTTATTGCACAGATTGTGACAAAAGGATTGTCATTATACCCTTGGATAATTCAGAAGACTTATGAAAAAAACTGTAAATAAAAGCTGTATGTAAAAAAAACCCGTAAATTAAAAAACCATCCAATTTTACAAAGGAAATATGGGAAGAAACATTATTCACTTAGTAATCTTGCCTTCTAATTTTAGATTTACAGCAGGTATTTAGCATGCTCTCTTAGTAAAATGTTGGGACTGTAGAGACCGATTAAACAAATCTCCATTTGGTCTAAAAGAAATCTGTATTTACACGTGGAGGGACGCGTGTTTCGTGTGACACACACGAACGGTAATTCCCGAGGAACGCGTGCACACATCATGGTTAAATCCCGGGATGAGCACATTCTGAGAGGTGAGTGACATTGGTGGGTGTGTGGGGATGCTGGGGAACGGGGAGGGAGCTCTGGGATCCAGCTGCTCCCCTCAGCACAGCGGGCATTGCACAGGCAGAGCGCGTGCCCTTGGATGGCAGCAGTTGCCATCTGATGGCATTGCAGTCTCTACACGCACAAATGACTTGATTACCTCTCCAGCACTCCACAGATCGTTAAGAACAACCACATTGCATTTGTGCCTTCAGTGATTTAACTCTAACTTTACACAAAGCGTCTCTCCCGCTGCGACAGAGCTGCTATAACCAGCTGATTATTTCTAAAATATTATATCAATAGTAAGTTCTACATTTGTGTTTCTTGTGGATAGTATAAGGCTGTTTTGAGTCTGTCTTTTGTAATAAATCTTTCTCTTTTACGATGAATCTCTTCATCTTATGTATGAAAAATTTATGAGGCTTCTTCATGGACGATACGAAATATGAACAGACAAAAAGAATTGGAAGTGATCTATCAAATTTTATTTTGCAGCTATCTTCGTAAAGCACACAGGAGACTGCTGTGAAAAATTATGTGAGCTGGGAAAAAAAGGATATTTTTCCACATTTCCATAATAAAAAATTGCATATGATTGGGCAACGCTAATCTTCAATACTAAGCCAATACCGACCTCATTGCATAAACGATTTCAGTCATGTCTCTAGTTCACCAACACACGTATTAAACACATTTGCATTTAGAAAGTGATTGCTGCTCTGAGAGGGGCAGTGCCAGCCCCAGCTCTGCAGCTCTGCAACACCCACTGCACAGGAGCAGAGCAGGAGGTTCTGGAGCCACCCAGAGCCCGAGGCTGTCTGAGAGTGAGGCACAGCCACAGCGCCAAATCACCAGGAGAAATCAGAGCTGGTTTCTCTCTAGCAACCAACTGCTTCTGCCCCAAACACAAATAATTGACAAATAATTGGTACCACAAAACTATGCCCCACCCCCAAGGACTAAGCTGACTTTGAGCCATCAAGCCATTACAACAAAAGGGACTGCTTAATGAATGCCAAATTTCTAATGAAAAAGTGCATTCAGTAAATGAAAACTTGGTCAGTGTGGTCTCAAGGGGCAATGAAAATCTAAATACCCAAAACCAACTACAAAAATTCACAATGCTTCTTCTCCTTAGCTCCATGCTTGCCCTCTGGCAAAGTTCCCAAAAACAGCAAAAAACAAAAAACCCAAAAAAAACTGGAGTAGGAGAGATGCCAACTGAGTACCAACCCAATAGTCCATCATGGATTATAGGACGAGTCTTCCCACGCCCCAGGAAGCTGTGTGACTAAGCTGCAATATGGAGAAGATTTGCTGCTACCAACACTTGTGAAACCTTTTGGTCAGGCAGCTGCAGCCATGAGCACTGCTTGATTAGGAGTCTTGGCCAATGAAATTTAATGGGGACTCAAGGATGCTACTGTGCATTGCACAAATTATTTAAAGGCTGTTCAAATCCACAGTCAGTTTGTCACCAGGAGAAATATATATATATTCAAAATAGGCCTCCTTAGCATTTTATACATTAAAAAGCATGATGTTGTAGGCATAAATTTTAAGCTCCTGGTCTGGCATTATATTTTATGTCTCCTACTGACAAATTGTGCCAGTATCGGATGAAACAGCTGCTCCCACCCAAAGCAGGCTCATAAATATTTCATCTCCCTCTCGGTTTGCAGAAGGCTGGGTGATGTGATGGCCCCGGGGAGCTCGGCTGTGCCTGACCCACAGCACACACGTGCTCTTCCCGTGGCTCTCCCGGGATGAGCCCTCAGCACGGGGCTCCCAACAAGAATATTTACCCCAGAAATGCCCAGGGATGTGCTCTCTCCCAGCCAGGGCGAGTCCAGCTCTGATGCCAGCTGGACCAGGGGCTGTGTGCTGGGGCAGACTCTGCCCCGAGCTTGCTGCCCTGCAATGCAGTGACTGGCACACACGGCACACATAATGTGCAAGAGTGCAGAGAAATAAAGTCCAGGGCTTCCCAGGGGCCAGAGGCAGCTGCTTTATGAAGTGCAAAGTCTGGCTTTACTGGGTTTCTCACCCGTATAAATCTTTGTCCCTGTGCCCTTGACTACCAGCGGCTCCTCGTATGTAGCACAGCTGCCTCAAAGCGCCCTGAACGACAGCAGAAATCTTCCTTAACCACTTTGTGTGCAAAATTCAGCACTACCTGTGCAGCACCAGCCCTGCCTTCTCACACCCACACACACTGCCAGCTTCCCCTGATTCCTGCCTCAGTTTGGCTGCAGCAACCTGCCTGGAGACCTTCCTGAGGCAGGGTGGGAAGAGGGGAAAGAGGGGTCAGCAAATCCTGCAAAGGGGAAAAGGACCCTGAGTAGGACATCAGCTTTTAGCCCTGGGATTCTCCCAATCAATGTGAGTGGTAATTAGGTTACTGGGTCACGGAATGCAGTTTTCATTAATGGCTCATGTTTAATTTGAACTGCTTTTCCCTACAGGTATGGATTAATGCTTTAAGTATCTCAAGAGAAGCAAAGCATTAGAATGAGGCAACATCTTTTATTAGGCCAAGCAATATACTTAAAAATGCAGGCATTTCTAAGCATGCTAACCTGTCTTCCTGCCTCATTATTTTCCGTTACTTTCAACAGACATTTTTCAGCTTTATTTATTTATATTTATTTTAAGCCAGGGCTATTGATCTCTGGTTTAGGGGAGTTTTAGTGTGTCCTTCCAATTCCTGACTAAGCACTTCAATTATTTCCCGTAAAATAGGCAAGCTTTAATTTATATCTTTTATAAGAGTATAATGATATTAATATAAAATGAAACTTGATTTTACTATTCCCAATACACTTATATAGCTGTAATCTCACTCTCAACTCTGATCTTTCTTGCTAATGGCTCAATAATTAAACTGAGAAGCATAGACAATAAAGGAGTATCCTTGTCCCATTGCCTTGCGTGGTGGTAATAAACCAGGTTTTCTTATATTTTTCAGCTAGGTAGCTGTTAGAGTTTTGGGGTTTTTTTCTTTTTTAAAAGATCATCTCAAGGTATTTTCAGAAGTGCTCCCCTTAAGCTCCCTCTCAATATTCAGACCAGAAAAAGTCTTTCTGCTGATTGGGAAAGCCTTTCATTCAAGTAGAAGGTTGTATTTTGGGCAGTGGGCTCTTCAGCAGATCATGAAATGCAAACAAATGTGCAAAATGACCTGGAAAGAAACACAGCTGGGGCTGGTGCCCCTGTACCCACACAACATGTTATTCAGACTGGCTCTAGACTGGCCACATGAACACTGATGAGCTGATACCAGCAATGATTTCTTCTGAGTATGTGTTTGATAAGGTCTGCAGAACACTGTAACATTTCTCTGATTAGGGTGCAAGGTCCTCCAAAAGTACCTCCTGCCACACTACAGTGAAACAGTTCATTATTATATTATTTACCTCTCTTCTGAGCCAGACTCAGCATCACCTGTTCCACGTGGCACATGGTGCTTGTTTGGCCCCAGCCTGCCACTGAGGCACTGTGGGGTCTCATGTCATGTTTGACAAGGTGTAACTTCAGTAATCCAGGATTTAAAATTACTATCCAGGGGTGCTAATTCTCCCATTCAGTGTTCAAAGGTTGCATTATATCACGTTTATCTGTTACTCAAAATAAATGATTCCCCTAGGTCCATTTTAATCCTTCCCTATTCCCACATATCTTATTAGCTATGAGGAACATCTCTTTGTCCCAGGAGTGAAGAATATGCTAGGTGAAATGAGCAGTCCTGTGCACCTCAGTAAGCATCATAAAACATAACCATCCCAGCAACTCATTTTTAAACAAGCTTTGCACATCATGCCTTCATCATTCCTGAAGAACAGATTAATGCCATGGCACTTTCATGGACATTCCAAGTCCAAAAATAATTTAGCATGTGAAAAGTAAAACAACTTTCACCTTTAAGAAACACTTGCAAAAATGCAATTCTCTAGAAATTGCAAAAATTTATTAAGACAGACTTACTAAAATAAATTCCTCTAATAACTCTCTTGATAGGGGAGTCCTTCTAGTGCAGCGCTCTGCCTTTGCTGCTTTACACACCACAAGGAACACCTTCTTCTGATCCTTTCCTCAGTAAAGCACAGGAGAGGACAGCAACCTGACAGGCTGTGGCACGCCCAAGGACACCCTGCTGAGGTCACTTAGGAAGCCCAGTGCCAAGCAGCCAATGCTTCAGGAGTCAAGTATGTGTTAGATAAGTAGGGCTTTTTACCACAGTAAACAAACAATCATCTCAGCTGCTTGATAAGCACTTGTCGAGACCACTACTCCAATGACAGAGGAGTATTTTCAGGTGCTGGTTACTCAGAGCAAGAGGCTGCTCTAGCCTTTGCAAGCATGCTAATGTACCCACCCCTAGTCCAGGGAAGTGTTTCATTAGTACCTCTCAGGATGAGGGGTTTGGTGCTAATGCGGAGGCAGTTTTGCCAGCAAGTCTGACATCAGCTCTCCCTGGGCTACTCATGCCCTGCCCCAGACAGTGGGGAGCTCCAGAGAGGGGCACCCTGCAGTGCTGAAGAGGACCTGCAGAAACACACAGGTTGGAGATGTGCTACTCTAGCAAGAAGCAAGACAGCCTTTGCAGCAATCCCTGTTACCTTTGTCAGCTGCTGCTCGGAGGGGAAGCCCAGCCCGAACACCGTGTTGGCTCTGCTGTCCGCCCACTGCCCAAACTTCTGCGACGTTTTCGTGAAGGTCATGTTGGGGGTGATGGTGCTGTTTATGATCACCTGGTCACAGACAGAGCAAAAAAA
>VZTB01007846.1:239708-278256 GCA_013397245.1 Thryothorus ludovicianus | reverse complement strand
AAAAAGAAAGAAAAAAAAAAAAAAAAAAAAGGAATTAAAACCTACAAGTCACATCGGAAATGCATATCCTAGCAACGGTATCATCCAAAGCAATTAGCAGTCTAAACTGGGAAATTGCTGTGTTCAGATTTTTTTTTCCAAAACAAAACAGTTGTTTTTTTTTTTTTTTGCCTTAATTCTTGCAGGAGTTCTGACGCTTTGTCTTGTTCTTCAATGTACCACCACAGCCCTGCAGTTAAATGTGGCTGCAGGAACGTCATTGACCTCAAAGCAGGGTCAGGAGCCACAAAACTACTCTGGCAGAAATGCAGATGCAAAATCCCCTTTTTTTGCCTTAGGAAGCCATACAGCCACTGCTCCCACAGGCACCTGCTTGAGGCCTCCAAGCAGGGCATCCACCAGTAACACCTGAACTCAGACCTGAAGGGCAGAGAAATATTTCTGCATTTTTCCATTTATCCTCAGGCCCCCACAAGTAGGATGCCAGAGACACATTAGAAGTTTAAAACAAAACCAGACAATAAATAACAAGACAAGGAGAAGCTGATAGTTTAACAGTGAGTTTAACTTGGGAGGATGGTGCAGCACATCACCAACAACGCATTTGCAGTATCAAATTTGGACCTTGGAACAAATATTTTGCCTCTTTACACATCTTAACTAATATCTGCTTCATCACCAGCAACTCTGAAAGCAACAGTGGCTCTTGCAATTAAAGAAATAGCCAACAAGAAGAAGGCAGGTGGATGAAGTCTCTGAGGAACTTAGTGGAACAAATGTAAAATGTGATCTTGCTAAAATAAATGAGGTATAGGTCAGTTCATGATAAAAAAATCTTAACTTTATTTTCAAGATACATCATTATATGAGTCTAGCGACTTCTTCCTCTGGAAATTAATTCATGTACAATGTTCTTTCTGCTAGCAGAATAAGAGCTTTGGTAATGCGTACCATCATTTCCAAAATGCAAATTATGCAGTAATTAAGCCCAATCTGTGGGACAGTTTAATTAACATGATCAGGAAGTATCCTGGCAACATCATTTACTATGTATTCCAAGTAGTTTTTTCCTAAGCTATCATTTACATTTAGCAAAAAGTGTGAATTAAATTTACCAGAGGAAGATCCTTTCTTGCTTCCATCCCCTCCCTGACTTTGGACCACTGTGCTGACATTTTCATTTGCCTTCTTAAAAATTACCCAACTTATTTCCCTCTTTTTGCATCATCACTTTTAAATAAACCTCCGCACTGGAAGTTTCACCAGAAGGATCTAGACAGAGGAGAGCCAGGTGGGTGGTACCCCTGAAAATGTCCTTTGCATGGGAAAAGCCAGGGCAAGAAAGGGGCAGAGGTGACCCTGCAACCAGCACAGGTCAACAAACCCCGTGCAGACAACACAGAAGTTGTGGCTGCTCCATCCCTGGAGCGTTCAAGGCCAGGTTGGATGGGGCTCTGAGCTAACTGGCCTGGTGAAGGTGTCCCTGCCCATGGCAGGGGGCTTGGAACTGGGTGATCTTTGAGGTTCCTTCCAACCAAACCACTCTGTGATTCTGTGATCAGTTTTCAGGGTCAACACATCTCCTTGAGTGGCCAGTGCACAGGCAGAGGTATGAGCCCAGATGTGTTCTCCTCCAGCCAAGTCGTGCCATGGGAACAGCCAACATAAAATCCCAGTGTCATTTCAATAATGTAAATTAAATAAAAATCAGAGATTTTATGTAGAGGTTTTACAATGCAAAGGGAAGAGATTGTGATAATACAAGGATTGCGTGGTATAGAGAGTCAAAAGAACAGGAGGAAAAGCTACCACCAACCCCAAAATCAGGGTGCTTTCCAGAAACTTTAAAGAAAGTGCTGTATGCATATTTCTGTTTTAAAAAAAACCTTACATCAGATAGATGAACCACTCACAAATGTCTAGCTTCTCTAGTTACAGAATTTATTTTAAAAACTATAAAATTCCCAGAAACTCGAAGTCATAGAAGGTATTATTTCAGTCCTGCTATGCCTATCAACTTAGACATCTGGGGAAAAAAAAAAATAAAATGACCAGTTTGATTGAAAGGCAAAAGCTTCACTCACTTATAGATGACCCTGAGAAGAGAAGAATAAAATTCCTCCATACCTCCTACAATAATAATTGAGAAAATAAAACCTATAAAAAACCCACACTAAAGTTATCTTTTACAACACAGTTCAACATTATGAGATGTGATAAAAGGAATAATGAAGGCTGCAAATTGTAAACCAAGGAACACCTTTCTGAGCAATGAAATGCACTGCATTAGCTGAGCACTTCAGAAATTAGTTTTTTTCTATGGTCAGCAGAGAATCCAAGGAAAGGTTGTGGTGAGCACACACCTCTGAGAAACTGACGGTTCATCTGTTAAATTAATAAGCTGCTATTAGTGAAACTGCCTGGGAGCTGTCTCTTTTTCCCCTTAAATCCTCCTCTGTCAGTCAGGCACTTCAGAAATGCTGCATTCCTACAGAGAAGTGAAAAGCTGAGTAGAAGCTTAGGAGATTAAATCAGAACTCGTGTTTCTATTAGTTCAGAGGTGGTGGATGCTGTGGGTCCATCGTGCTTATCCACGTGCTCTTCCTGCCCATCCTCAGCCCATCTGCCTGTATATTCACTTCCCCACAGACCTGGCCATCACTTCAGAGCAGTGACACTCCACTGGCAGGGGAACAATCACGCTGGTTGTGTTTAGGAGAAAGAAAAGGCGCTGTGGTTTCAAAGAACAATGAACACTGAGGCTTGCAGGTGCTCCTGCCAGGTAACCCAGCTCATCCCCACTGCCATGGCTGGCTCACCCTCTGCTCTGTGAGACCAGGAGAGTGCTCCCACCACTCCTCCATCCTCAGCTGGGCCAGGGGGAAGCATTTGCGACCACCACAATGGGAAAGGTCAAATAAACTGGGAAACTTTTCTTCATTTTTTTTTTTTTTTTCTGAAAGTATGAGACAGAATTTTTCAAATTTCAAAAGAAGGAGAGAAGTAAAAGGGCACTATTTTGCTGCAGGCAGGATGAGCCCTCAGGCTCTTTTCCATCCCTACCTGCAATCCAGCATGATAATTCTATGAGAAAAGGCGACTCATCAATTCAAATGAGCCCTTATGAAACACCTTGCATTTGGACCTCATTTGTATAATACACACAGAATGATATTCCAGCTGCAACACAAAATGGAATAAACTTGTGGACTTTCATCCAGGATAATGGATTCAGAAGACAAACTACTCTCTAATCAAATGCAATCAATCCCTGAAGTGGTTAAAGAGTTCTCCCTAAAGACAAAGGCAAAGAGAAGCATCATATTATAAGCACCTTACAGAATAATAAACCCATTCATCATACTCAGTTGTCTACATATGGTTAAAAAAAAAAATCTGCCTTTGTGCTCACCTACATGCAAATGTATCAGATGGCAAACATTCCTGATCCACCTGCATGAGCCAAACAAAATCTTGTACTAATTTCACTTCCTTTGGGAGAAAATCAAACCTGAGAGATCTAAATTTTCATCTGAAGATAACACAGAAGTACGTTCACAGCACAAGGTAGTGCTACCTCACCCAGGAATGACTCCAGACATTTAGGAACGCACTGGGTACATTCATCAGATAAAAGTGAATGCAAATTGGCTGGTGTAGAGCAGAACATTCATGGGCTGAAACACACCCATCCTGCTGCCTTCCCACAGAAAGAAACTGCCAAATAAATCAAGAAGGAAGAGGTCACAAGACGACCTGAGTGCGTAGAAGGAGAAAAACGCATTGGCAGCTCCTGCTGCTCATGATGTACGAGCAGAGCCCCCAAATGCAGCTGCTGCTCCTTTGAGGGGGACACTGCCAGTGTTTAAAGGGCTCCACTCCACACACCCCACACCACAGCAGTACACCGAGAGGGAAAAGCCCATGTGGCTCCTGGAAGCACGGTGTCCCAAGCTGTGCCTCGTTAACATGAGGTGCAGAGGGAGCAGGGCTGCAGCAGCACACGGGCTGGGGGTGGCCAGCTCGGCTCCCAGGGCACCCCTGGGCCAGTGAGCCCCGGCTTGCCAGGCTCACAGGAGGGCAAAGCAGAGAGGGCAGCGAGCTCAGCTCCTGCGAGTGCAGAGGGCACTTGGCAGAGCCACTGGAACAGCCCCGGGGAGGAGGAGGAGGATGAACACACCGGCAGGAATCTGCAGGAATCTGCCAGGACACACACCCAAGGGGTGATGAGCCACATCAGCCAGCCCTGCCACCAGCTTCTCTACCTAGGAAAAGACTGAAATAACAGCTATGAAATAGCTAATGAGTGTATTGGCCAATATATTTTCAAGCTGTGTTAAATTAAACCAGAAAAGAACACCTTATTCTGGGACAAGAGTGCCAGATTGCGAATTATTCTGGATTTTTTCCTTTAAATTCACATCACCTGTTACTCTAAAATAACCACACCTCCAGAAAAGCCCCAAGGTTCCAGGCCATAGGATCTACTCCTTAAGACTTTACTAAAATCTCCCCATTTCATTTTCACACCTCTGAATATGTGCTTCCAGTTTGCAGCCCTTGTGAAATTTAATTTCCTCAACCCACCAGGCTGCTAATCTTCAGTAAAGATGTATCCCAGTCTAAAAACAGAATTGCAGAAGGAAAGAAGCTGCTAATCCTCTGGCCATAGCTATCACAGGCTCAGCAGGTTCTTCCAGCTCATCAAGTCAACATGAATCAGAAGGGTTTGTGACACAGGATGTGAAGATGAGGAGTCAGAGGTGGATTTACAGCGAAATTTTTCCTTTATCCCAAATATTCAGCAGCACTTTTGTGGAATTAGCCCACCTACATTTCCATGATGGTATTATCCTTTGCACTATCTACCATCCTTCCTACCTCTGCTTCTAGACAGGGTGTAACATCTTCTCACCAGTATGTTACTGGTGAAAAGTCTCATTTCTAGTCCTAGAAAGCCAGTGTGCACACACACACATATTAATTAGGACAGTGGTAATAAAGGGAAAAAGGAGAGTCCCTTGCTGAGACCACTGAGCTGAGTAAAGCCAGGGAAGCACAAAGACACACAAAACCAAAAATAGCAATGGCACTTGTTCTAGCTTTGCTTTATCTGCTGCACCTGACACCTACCTGGCACTTTTCCTGGGACAGGCTGAGGGGATGGAATAACTAAATTTGGAGCACTGTAAGTGTACATTAAGAAGAGCATTGAGTTTCTCCACTTTGCTCTTCCTCCTGCTCCACTCCCCCTTGATGCCTGATGGGGGAACAGAGCACAGGGTAGGCACAGCTGGCAGGAGCCACTACCAGGCTCTTGCTCTGGTTACCCTTCATTTATCCCTACAGTGCAGTGAGCCTGGCCTGCTGCTGCTTTTCAGGAATTTCTGTTCTACACAGTTAACCAGGACAGCAGCTATTTCACCCATCACTGCTCTAAAACCTTCCACAGCTACTCCAGGTACTCCTGTGGAAGGTGGCAGAGGAACCACAGTGGTTCCTGCAAGGAGGGAGACACCAGGACATCTTGCAAGGAACACAGGACTTGCTGCAACCCCTGGCATTTACCTCCCATCCTGAGCTCCCTCTGCAGAGAGGAGACTCCTTGTGTGGGTAAAGCCTCTCGTGTGCTGCTGCTGCTTGTTTTATGGGGAAAAGAGCCATTTCCACAGTTGCACAGTGTTTTTTTTTCTCTTAAATTGCCTTGCATTCCCAGGGTAATTCAATGGATGATGAGGTTCATTTTTAACCCAAAAGTCAACAAATAAAAAAAAACAACCATATAATTCCTGTCCTCCTTCATAAAAAAATGATGCAAAAATAGCATCCCCCCAATAAAAATACTAATAACTGTTTTTCCTCTGATAAAATACCTCTGTTGTAAAGCCCTCACTAAGAACCTGTCTAAATGCAACAAAAGTGGGTTCATGATTGTGTGAATTCTATTAAGTAAATCTCCTGCTACACCTACTCCATTGCTCTCTTTTTCTTCCCAAGGTAATTAACATCTCTGCAGAGTTGGCTTCCCACCTCCTCCACCCAGTCTAAATCTCTAAAATCTCCTATTTTTGCTTTGACATCTGACTAGAATTTTTTTTTTTTCCTTTTAGGCACAGCACACACATCCACCCACCCACACAATTCAAAGCACCGGCAGCTGTTTCATGAAGAAAATCTACAGCAAGGGTTTTCAAACCCTCTGGAACAAATTGTTACCCAGGAATTTCATGCAACAATTTACAAAATATATAAAGCAAGATGCTTATGTATTATTTTCGTATGAGAAACAAGATTCCTAACTTATCACAGAAAAGGAGAAGGATACAGTATCGACTCTGTTTCTTTCCTAGTGACTAATACTGGGGTGAGGGAGAAGGCTGCTTTGACTACAATTATAAAAATCACAAAACTTCCCATAGACATATCATATTTATGTTTTGGGAGGTTTAATAAAAGCATATCATCTTTGTATGTGGTATAACCACATCTCTAAGTTAATTATTTAAGCACTGATAATTTTCTGCATTCTTCAAGCTTATGACAACAGCCTCACTGAAGCCTGAAGGTCCCTTCTGAAAGGCAGGAATGGCACAATCACAAGGCATCATTAAATCCTCTACTCTAACAACCTACACACCCCAGGTGTGGTCAGCAATAGGAGAGCTTAGTTCCTCTCCAAAATCTGGAAGAACTGTCCCTTGGCATGAGCAATGGCCATGATGGACAGGTACATTATTTTTGGGAGGTAACAGGACATCCAGGTTTCTTTACAATGACATCACATGGTTAAAAGACCTCTCTGGCACATACAGGTCCTCCATATCACACTCCAGTCTGGTGACCAGAAACCACTCTGAGGGCCAGTTATTGAAAAATTAGTTTTGGCAGAGTTTTTCTGAGTAATTTTACAGAGGGGTTTTAAAAAGGAAAAATCTACCCAGACCAGTTTCCCTTCTTGCTGGTAAGTGGTGCAGCAAGAACTCCTTAGCACAGATTTATATATTTTCTTTTTAGTGAGTAACAAATTTCATTTCTGGAAAGGTCTTTGCAGTCTCCTGGATTTCAGCTCAGGATGTGTGGTCTTTCCAGAGCCAGTGACACACACACACACAATACACATACAAGCAGAAAAATGAGCCAGACAGGATCAAGCAGGGGCAGATGTGCTTCTGCTCTTCTCTCAAGGATACAGCTGTTGACAGCACTGTGGTATGTTTTCTCCTAGGCTTACTAACCAGCTTCTGAAGGATTTACTTCCAGAAATAATCCAGGAAATGAACTGAGAATTTTTCACATTTCAAAGTTAATAACTTGGAAAGAGATTAATATAGAAACATTTAAGTGGCATGAGTTCCACAGCTCTAGACTTTAATTTTTTTCTAAACCAGAAGACAACCTCAGGAGATGATCATGATTTCTGGTTGATTCAATCTTAAGTGACCCACCAAATTTCCTGGCATTTACTTTGCTCCCTTTCTCAGCTTTTGACAAGCTCTCTTTTTCACCTGGAATTCTAGGTCTGTTTTTGTGCAAACATTTTTAACTTTTCCTTCTATTCTTGGCTCATCTCCACCAGTATTACTAGTTCTAAAATTCCTATTGCAGCTAAGCCCTAATAATTTTTTCTCATCTTCTGAATACTCAAGGACCTGTTCACACAAGTGCACCCAATATAACCAGCTCTACCTATCTAAACCTGTCTTAGCAACTGTTGGACAATTCTCCTGCAGACACAACTCCAGGCAATGTACTATCCTCCCAGTTATTAAATCCTGCACCTCTCCTCAGCCTGAATTTCTGAATACTTGATATCACCTAAAGCAAATAAAGGATGATGCAAGTGAGTAGTCTCATCCTTGGCTGACAGCTCTGCTTCTCCTTTCTGCTGTGCTTCTCCCTCACCAAATTCCAAAGAAAATGTTCCCAAGTTATTTAAATGTTTAGAGAGAAATCAAAGCTCAAGCAACTTTAATCAAGCCAAGTACACCCCTAGCACAGACACCACAAATTATTTCAGATCATCAGAGACTGTTGTTTTCCTTAACTTCATTCACTCTTACTTCAAAGATGTCTTTGAGGGGAATGTGAAGTCCTGGCCTATGGATCAGAAGGATCCAGCACAATCTCAGTGTGCTCAGCCCAGATATTGATCCTCACAATAAAATGTCCATTTCCTTCCCTATTTGAGTCTGTCCTCCTCCACCTTCCCCTAACCCCAGGGCTGCTTGCAAGGCAGGAGGGGCTGCATGGGGTGCTGGGTCAGGCACCTCCAAGGTGTGGGATGTGTCCCAAGTGTAATGCTCCAAAGGGAGTATCAAAGACAAGTGGGAATACTGGGGTTAGGGGAAGGTGGAGGAGGACAGACTCAAATAGGGAGGGAAATGGACATTTTATTGTGAGGATCAGTGTCTGGGCTGAGCATACTGAGATTGTGCTGGATCCTTCTGCTCCGTAGACCAGGACTTCACATTCCCCTCAAAGACATCTCTGAAGTAAGAGTGAATGAAGTTAAGGAAAACAACAGCCTCTGATGACCTGAAAATATTTGTGGTGTCTGTGCTAGGGGTGTACTTGGCTTGATTAAAGTTGCTTGAGTTTGATTTCTCTCTAAACATTTAAATAAGGGCTGCTGCTGCCCAGCACTGGCCCCCAGTCTGCCCCAGAGAAGCAACCCCTGCCTAGGAGGCACCAGCATCACCCACTGATGGTAATTTCTCCTTAAACAGAGAGTTCCCCCTGAATCCTCCCAATTGATGCTAAAAAATCTGAAAGTTGCATCATCACAACTCTAACACCTTCAAACGAAATCAGAAAATAGCTATTAAAAATATTAATTATTTACTGCAAGTTGTTTCACTGTCTGACTGACAGACAGGTTCCAGCATAGGTTAGGCTGGGGGCCTTTGCCTCAGGCCAGGCCAGATGTTCTGCTCTCAGTCTCATCTTGTAAAAAATGAAGGAGAACTTCTCTACAAAAGAAGCAGCTGCATCTCAGAGAGCAGTTCAATCCAGTTTTATTAGTTACAGAACAACATGACCAAAAAAAGCAGCTTGAGATTACTCAAGCACCTTTTACAAAGTCTTTTGTTTATCACTACTGGTATTAGAACATATCTCCAGCAGATGAGCATCATTCTCCAGCAAGGCCTGGGAAATCTGAACCAGGCAGAGAAAAAACACATCTGGTGAGACAGATGAAATGACACCAAATTATTTCAAAGGCTTTAGTATGGATTAACAGTATATACACACTGATACTATTGCAGGTGTTCTGTCTCAATAGGATTTATCTACCCTATTCTTATATATTCTATTTTCTATTTGGGGTGGTCCTGTGCAGAGCCAAGAGTTGAAATTGATGAGCCTTGTGGGTCCTTTCTAACACAGAATATTTTATGATTCTGTGATTGCATAATGTATGTAGGAAATCATAAACCCACAATTGATGTTTTTACTTAATAGTCATCTCAGTAGCATAAAAGCAATGAGATGTTTATTGTAATATGCACACAAACTGTGCACACAGGAAGACAGGACTATGCACTAAAATTGTATTTTATACCATATTTTGTATTCCAAAAGATATGGTGTAATTTTTATATGGGGCATTAATTAGTTCCATCTGTTGACTCTGGTATCATCTACAGTGCTAAAAGTCATGTTGAAATTAGCACTAATAGTTCATGAAATAACACACTATGATAAACAGGGGATGAAGGCTATCAAGTATGCTTAAATTTTTGTATTAGAGAATCAGCCAGACCAGCATTGAAAATCTTCTTTTACAACATATGAAGGTATGGACAAGAAGGGACAAATACTGGATCAGTGAAATCAGACCTTCAGAGGTCAAAACCTGGACTCCTTTGCACTGCTTTGCCCTAATGCAGTGTCACCCTTAAGCTGGATGTGTCTTCTGGGCACGGTGTCACATGCTGCCTTTTGAGGAAAGGTCATCAGAGAGTCACATGTTGCCTTTAGATGAAAGGTCCTTTCCATGTGGGTTCTCAGTGTCAGACATTAAAGTAATACTGAGCTCATACTCCCCCACCCCCCCATTCATGTTTTATGGCTGGCACACATTCTGGGACCACCAGAAAAGATTTTCCACCCAGCCTGGAACAAACTGGATGGCAAAAACAGCATGGGAGAAGAAGTTTTTGAAAAAAAAAAAAAACAAAAAGAAATCTCCATCTCAGTTATCCATTGGTGAAAAAAAAATCTTTGAGAAGGTGGAATAAAAAAAATATGGTTTTTATTTGAATCAGATTTTACTAGCAGGCACTCTGGAAATCACAGTCCTGCCAGTGCTGCAGTCAGCAAAATAATTTTCAGGGTGAGGAGTGGGAGCTCTTGGCATTTGAGCAGCAAAGGGCAGCTGGCTGGGACCCCAGCAGCACCACGCTGCTCTGGGGTACAGCACAAGGCACTCCTGACACGCAAGGGCCATAAATAAAACTAGGGCAGGCAAAACTAGAAATCAAAGAATCTCCCTCCCTTTGACAAAACACACAAATACCCTCACCCACACCTTTCAAATTCATAGCATTTCAGGATTTATCTATAGACATTAAAAGAAAAGCCAACACACCACTTTGTAAGGTCACTTTTCATTTACTTTTACACCCCTTTATCTTTGGCTACCAAAGGCTGTAAAACATCCTCTGTAGTTCCACTAAAAAAATTATTAAACCTGAAAAATTATGTAGTTAAAAAAAACCTCAGATATTTAAGAAAAGGTAGGCATTTAAAAAACAAGCCACCCTACACCAGTGCACCTAATTCATCGGGTGCAGGGTCTGGTGAACACACTCTGACACTCTGAATGCCAAGTGAGAAGCCAATATTTTGATTGTTGCTGCCACACTTTATCACAAACCAGACCCAAGAGGTCCTAGAGGCAGAGTTAAATGCTGCCACACCAACGCAGACCCCTGGTGAGGTACACACTGCCAGAAGCCTTTTATAATTCAGTGCCAAACATTTTGTAATATATAAATCACTTGGTAGGGTTTTTTTTTCCTGTGAAAGAGTTGCTGTTGGTTTAATGGCTGAATTTACGTCAATGGAAGAAAAAAGAAGAATGAAAATATCTAGTCAGATGAAGGAATTTCATCTGTGCTACCATACCCTGTAATTGTTTTCCTTTGAAAGGAAAGATTCTGAAATCTAAGAGTCACCTTTTGGCAAAATACTCTAGGATATTTTTAACAACTATGCCTTAAAATAATTCTTTTTCCATGGGCAAAGAAAAAGATCTGTTTTGAGCCTCTGAACACATCACTGGAAGAACTCAATTTCCTTTTTGTGTGCTGAGGACACCTGCCTCCAGTCGTGACAAGAAAAGCGTGGTCATAAAGAGGTGGGCAGCTATTAAATTAGGTAGCAATTAGTTCCCTGGTGCAGGAACTGAGAAAGCCAGGAATACATAAACTATTAGCAGATTTACATATCAGCCCTTCTTACCTCCCTAAATATCTGCTGCCACAGGCTGCTGGGGCTGTCCCTGCCAGCTTCATTGTCCCCTCTAAATCACACTGTCCCCTGCATAGATGCCACTTGATCAAACAGCTTCATCACACCATATAATGTACTGTATTCACTTTGGGGAACACTATATGAATACTGATTGGCTAAATTTGGCCCATATTCTTATTCTTACTAATTGCAATTTACTTCAGAAACAGACCCACTGATTTTGCTTTCCCAGCACAGCAATTTTTCTGGTTCTCTCTTCAATACTTTCACACACTTATGCCCAACTTAGCTGCTGATCTCCAATATTTGAGGTAATTATCAGGTAATAAACCCTTAAATGAACTAGTAACTGGGAATGAGTGTCACCACTGTTTTTTTCCTCTGAAACACACTCTTTATTTCTGTATCATGTATTTTCCACAATTACTCTTGCAATGTAGTCATCTTTTCAAGTCTGGTTTTAATTTTTTTTCTAGTCATCTGTTTGAGCATCTCTCAGAGACAACTGGGGACTGGCATTTGTGATGACTCTTGCTGTGTCACTTTTCTTTGCTGCTGCCAACTCAGTATGTCTCACTATGCACTTTATTGCTGGCTATTAATTTTTAAACTAGCTTTATGTTCCTTATTAACAGCTCATTTCTCAAAAGAGAAAAATGATGTTGTTGCAATCACAAGTTTTACAGAAATGCAACACAAACATCTGAAAAGAGGGCAGAGGCTTGTTTCTGAGGGATTATATTTCCATCTCAAATTCCTTTCCCTCTTCTCCATACTGTTTGGATAACACGTAATTTCAGTTTATAAAAAATAAATAAACTCACTCAGGGTACTACCATGCATTATTCCTGAGGATGACAGAGGCTATTGGTCTGCATAATTTTCACACTTCCAAACTTCCTTTTTACCTCCAAAAGGCAGGCCAATGTAGGCAACTTTTAGTGTGTGTGGCTTTCCCCACACTCTGCACAGCAATTGGACACTTACAAATTCACGTTCCCCCTGCATCATCACCATATTTTGTCTTTTTTCAACAGGGTTAAATTTTGTCCACAACACTGGGCACTTTCACACGGTGAAGTCTCTTGGCTGCCTCATTAACTCTGAATCAGTGTGTGCCCTTGCATTTTATTGTATCATTTCCCCTAGCATTCATTATGCTGCAGTTAGCCTCTGGCTAGAAACTTCTTAAAAACATGATGAAATTACTTGCTTGACAACATACAAGTCAATTGTAATGCAATTAAAAGATATACTAATCTATTCCCTTGTTTGGTAATGGTATCTTAGTTAAGATCATCCCGTGCATTCTCACATGGTATCTGTGAAATCTCTTGCTATAAATTGTAAGCTCCTGTCCACAGCACCTGTTTTTCTGTGAAACACACAGGAATTAGAAGAGCTGTTGTCTTTAGCTTTGCAAACATGAGGAATTAAAGTGGTACTACCTGTTTTGAATCTAGGGTCTCCTCTCTGCAGTGCTTCATTCCCCAGGTATATTAATGGGTTTGTTATTGAGACAGGAGAATTTGAAAGAAATCTGGCACCTGCAAGTGTTTGTTCTCTCCTGGCTGGCCTGCATATTAGACTCCTGAATACTCCTCTGCAAGGGAAGAGTTTAGCTCCCTAGACTTCCCTCTGCTTCCTATCTTTACATTCTATTCTATTCTATTCTATTCTATTCTATTCTATGCCTATTTCTATTCTCACCACCACCTCTGTGTGCAGCATCCAGACTCTCCTCTCCCTCTCCAAGGGGTAAGGCAAAGGCAGTGTTGTGCTGAACCAGGCAGCAGAGCCAGGCAGCTCCTCAGCCAGCCAGGCTCACAAACTGAATTACCAATATTTACACTGTTAAACACATGGGCTCAGCAGTTCCTTTAATCCTGTTGCTAAATCCTCCTGCTCCCCTCTGCCCTGCACCCCGGGTGTGTGGGAACAAGGCACAAGGAGGAGATAGGGACAGGCTGTGCCTGCTGGGAGAAGAGAGGATGGGACTGAAGGACAGGGAACTGCTGAGGGTTGGGACCTCTGAGGACAGCAGCAGCTGCCTGAGGAAGCCACTCCTGCAAGGATCACAGCCCATCAGGTCAGTGCTGCATCAGGAGGAAAGGACTCATCAGGGTGACACTGCACAGCCTGCCCCGTGCTCTGCCACAGCGGCGCTCACGGGGTCCAGCAGCTCCAAGCTCCTCCACACACTGGCAATCCAACACTGCCGAGGGTGACACGTTGAATGCTACAAGTAAAATCAAGCTTATGCAACCAGGTGATGACCAATATATAAGTGAAGTACCCTGTATTCTTGATCACTTCAAAATATTTTTATCATTAGTATGTAATGTCAACATAAGGTAAAAAAAAGAACCCCATCTTAATCCAACATCTTCATACAAGTGGGATTTAACTGAAATTTCTCTGCAAGCCACTGTGAATCATGTGTGTTTGTCTAAAATAAACTGTTAGGACAGCCCCTTTGCAGAGCAGACAAGGATGGAGAATTGTAGGAGAACACCTCCTTCATCACTGCCTTCCTTCTAGGGCCAAGTCCCTTCATTTACTTGAGCTTCAGCTTTTTTGTCCTTAAAGCAGACATAACTTATGCCCACAGTGATGCTGTCACATTAATCCATCTGGTATTTGCCAACACACGGAAGACTTTATTCTAATGAGATGTACAGAAAGCAGGACACCATCATCTGAAGCTGTCTATATTCTTCCTTACAGTTCTACCCAGTTTCATTTTTGCCTGGAAAAGTAGGTCAAAACACTAAACAATAGTTGTTAGAAGGGAAAAATGCAACTTTTAATTTCTTTTGCATAAACACCAGGGTTTTTTTCCCAATTAGTACTCTTAAAATGGACAGGCAGGGTCAGGGGACTCTCCAGAGGTGAGCATGAAGGTAGCATCTATTCTTGACCTGTTCCTTAATCAGCAAAGATTCAATACAAGAGGAATAATTTATGTGGCCAGCAATTGATTCTTGCTTGGGAAACCCCAGGGGAGAATTCTAATCATGGCAAGCTCACCTTCTTCTGGGACGTGTTGAAATGGGGGATGGGGGGAATGTTCCTTCTGAGTGTCTTTTGAGCAGGTGACAAAGCAAGGCTTGGGTGCCCAGCTTGTTCTCTGCACACACTCTGCAGTTCTGGGCAGAGCCTCTGGCTGTGGCCATACGCTGCCCCTGCGGCTTCCCCACCACAGTAATTACTTTGTTTTCATTAATTGGCCTTAATGCATGCATGCACACCCACAAATCAAGCCAGCCACTGCTGTGAGTGCAGCAGCTTTGGCTTGGAAGTCTCACTTGCCAGGCTTTGTAAAGCCCCAGCCCACCAGCAGCAGCCTCAGCACAAGCATCCATGGGGTGTAAGCAAATCCAGGGGGCTCAGCTTCCCCCAGCAGGTCACGGGGGCTGTGTGTGCCAGCTGCAAACTGCAACATTCCCAGCAATAAACACACCGGCACAAACTGCATCCTGATGGGAGATATTAATGCTGTACTGGTGTCAATGAAACATTACCATCAATTAAAGCAGGCAGTATGGCTGATTTATAAGCCAATATATAACCAAATATAGCACAGGAGATGTTTGGAAAAACAAGTATGTGAAGCAGGCATGACAAACAGAAAAGCTTTATTAAGGGATGATTTCTGTGATCTCTATCTCCCAGAACGGTGATATTTTAACATCCTTATCCAAACAGGAACACAGATAAACAGGCTGTAAACTCATCTTGCTACCCCCTGGTTTCTGCTCTGACAGAAATGACCGATAATTTTTGTACATGAGCAAAATATTTTCATTTATACCTCTGACTGGGGTCTACTAGGGGAAAGTGGTCAGCCATCAAGTGACTTTGGAGGGACTAATCAGAGGGATAAAGGTAGTTTTTAATAAAAACAGCTGTCTGTGCAACCTACTCAGACTGACTGATTTCTTATAGCAAATACTTGAGCACACTCTCTGGTAATGCAAAACAAATTAACAAAAATGTTGGGGGAAGAGCCTTCATGCCTAACTTGTCACCTAAGGCTGATGAACTCCAGTGCGAAAGCTGAAGAAAATTAAGTACTAAATTGTAAAGTTCAGCCAGGCAAAAGTGAAAATGCAGCTGGCATTTACATTAAAAGCTGTAGTCTGCATGTATCTGTCTCCTCATTCCTTTTACAAAGAACATTTTATCACCAAAAAAGCCTCAGCCTTATCTACACTAATATAGGTGTCTGTTTTAGATACCTTGCTACTGACTCAATCTGGACCCTTAAAATTCTTGGCTCGCTTATCATGAAGTCAAATTCATCAGAGATAAAATCAGCTAAGCTGGGCAGAATCACTTTTAGGGTGCCCTGTGCTTTTCCAGATATCACTGCAGGTCTCCATAACGGATGATATAAAAACTGGAGTATTTCTAACGTGTTGAACTCAGCCCGTGTGTGTTCAGCCCTGACAGTCCCACGCCTCTCCCGCACGCCAGGCGCCTCCAGGCTCCTACCTTGGCTCCATCCACACTGATAATCCGATAGCTGTTTCTCGTGCTGTCGTAGAAGTAGGAAACAGTTACAGCCTGCTTGCTTGCAGGAACCCAGTTCTTCTTCGTGCTGGGGTCAATTTGGAAGACATGGGCTCTGGTGGTGAAGATGGGCTGTTCTCTGCAATAGGGAGGGACAGGAGAAATGGATGCGTGAGTCTGCGGAAGGTGAAATGTCCCAGCAGCCCAGCCTTGACCAGACACGCTGAAAGCACAAGGCAGAGAGCACCCAGCAACCCCCAAATGAAAAGACAGAGCAGTGACTCTGCCAAGCCACACTCCAGCCCCGAGTACCTTTCCTTGGCATCACTAAGTGACATTCACCACCCTAAAGTTACTGCCACAGCCCAAGAAACAACTGTCTTTTTTGTCCCCAAGTTAAACTACCTCAGTACCCATCTAGTCCTAAAAACGTTTATGTCCAGGAAAGGACATTCACATGCATTATTTCTTTCTTTCTTTCCTCATCCACATATTTTGCCAAAAGCAATAAACCCCCACAGCTGGATTTCCTCCTGTCGACATTCCTGTGAACTGCTACCTACAGCCAGGGCTTCTCTGTGGGTGCACCAAGGACTCCAGTGACACACAGGCACGGTATAATTACTGAAATATTAATCTCTCTCCTCAGAATCCCACTGTTCTCTGGATGTGCATGAAAATTTCATTAGATGCAAACCAGTCAATCACCCTGGAAAGTGAGGGGGGAAAAGAAACAGAACCAAACTCCAGTGTTGATGCAGATATTGCCTTTTCAACTCTCAGTGGGTGATGCAGCACCCCTGACATCCCATTCCTGATGGAACCAGCCTTCCTCAGTCTTCTCTCCTACAGAAGACTGTGCACACAATGGAGGGGTTTTGTTTTACCCTCCATGTGTGACCAAGCAAATCACACAGAAAAGCAGAGAAGACACAGGACCAAAAGAACCAAATGTGCTACAAAGTCATCTAGGTTAAATATCACAACTAAGCCTTTCTAAAATGCCATAAAACTGAATTTACCACTAACTATACCTTTAATCCAAGTTTAGTAGTAGAAGTGAATTGTAAAGCAAGCTCTACTGAGTTGTTATTTTCATGCTTTTGGGTTTTAAAAGCCACACTTTATGATGTTTTATATTAAATGTAGCACTCGATACACTCTTGTCCCATACAAAATATTACATCATGAATAGGTTATTGACAGAATTAAGACAGGATCCAAACCCAATGGTAATACAATAGAGCTACCACCCAGAAACTGAAATTAAAATCATGGGGAGTAAATTTGAAATTTCAAACAGATGAAGAGATTTAAGATTACAACTAGCTCAGAAAAGATGGAGTGAACTTGGAAAGTCCAGCAAAGCCTCAGGAGGGAGAAAATGAAAGAGTGGTTTTCTCCTTGCAAGACTTACACAAAGTTCTGCATTTTTCCAGGGGCTTGCGGGTTTCTGGACAGACAGCTGTGCTGAACCATGTAAAATACTTATTCCAAATAAATTGAAATAACAATGGGACTGTCATTTTACAGCTGTCAAAGAGCAGCATTTGCTTCAGTTCTCCCTTACCAGTAACTTGCTGAACCCAGCTCTCATTTCACAGGCCAATATCGATGCCATCCTCAGCTGGGTGGAAAGAAGGGCAGGTTTCCTTAACATTTTAAATACTTTCATTATCCATTACACACGATTAGCATTGTAACACCTACAGAGGTCATGGAGTTTGTCTGCAATAACAAATTCAGGGAGAGGAAGTTTCCCCAAAGCTGTTTATTCTTTTAAGAAATGTACATTCCCTGAATAAAAAATAATTTTGAAATTTTTTCACCTTTTACATAATTCTGTATTTTAAGTTGACTCTACTAAAACAGGGTAATATTACCTAAATATTGTAGTCTAAATGTTAGGAAATCTCCTCCATGCAAATCTATTCCACAAACAACATTAATTCTGTTACATTACCTTAACTACACCAGAAAATGCTGTTAAAACTATGCCTGGCTGCTCTGCAGCAGAGGCAGTAAGCATATTAAGTAAATCTGGAGATAATAAAAGTAGAATGAAGGTAAAGGCCCCACAACTATCTCCTGTTGTTCAGGAATCTTGAAGCTGCTGCTGTTGAAACAGGAGCTGTACACATACATCCCAGTGGACAAATCAATGGATAGTGAAGCTCAGGGCTGCAAATATCCATCTATCCATTCATCCTTTTATTAAGAAGTAAAGGCAAAATCTCTGTTTCTAATCCTATGATTATCAAGAAGAAAAAAGCCCGCCTGCATTTTGTGTTTCAGTGTTACAGTGATAGCGTGCTAGTTGATAAATTATTACAAATAAGAAAATACAATGTGTAAACTTAAACCTTTTAAATCATTTGAGGCAGCCAATCTGTTGACCTTTAGTTGTGACTCAGATTTGGAAGGGCCCTTTGGATGCTCCATGTGCCTCTGGCCTTCCTGCCATTGGTGGCTCTACAGGTCAGCAAAGCCCCAGACTGATTTTTGACTCCCTGAAGAAGAGGAAGCACCCCCAGAACAAAACCTCCTGGATTTCCTGGCATTGCCTTATAATAATTAAGAAAAAAAGATGCATTGCTATGGCTGTGTATGCCCTGCTGCAGTGCTGTGCTCAGCTCTTGCCCCAAAAAGCCCCCAATTCAGCACCAGCACCTGGTGCCACCACTTTCCCCACACACCACAGCAGGATGGCAAAGCCAACTGCACTGACAAACTCCAGAGGCACAGCATTAGCATGGGAGAAATGTTCACTGCATCCCAAACTCCTCTGACCACTGAAGCAAACAACTATGAAACTGTGACACTCAATTTTCAAGTGAAATGCTAAATTAGGTGCTTTAAAAACCCTCCACCATGGCCCTACAGAGCTCCAAATTGAGAACGATTATTTCTGCCTTACTCACTTGTAACTTTTCTAGGCTCAAGAAAGCACTTTTTTCTGGTAGAGGAACAACTTCATTTCCCAGGGTTCCTTTCCTTTTCATTTTATCAGAGATTTATCAGCTTTTATGATAAAACAGCAGCAATGCTAAGTTGAAACTCAGGCAGCACATCCTGCATGGCCTGATTCCTGCGAGCTGGTCGTTCTGTGAGGTTGCCAGTTTGCCCGGGGAGGCAGGAGCAGCAGCACTGCCAGCCGGGCTTGGACCCACACATGAAGGCAAAGAGAATTTATGAATATTTAAAATCTCATGAATTTTAACCAAAGTCGTTAATGATTGATTAAATACTCTTTAAAAAAACCCAACTGTTTAAAAATCAATTTGACAGTAACATTCACTGCTCGGAGTAAAGCTGCTTGAAAAGTCGAACGTGAAAAGTAGAAAATCACACCTAATAATTCTTTATTTGGTAATATAATTTAAGACAGAAAATGTTTTTTTATTACTAAATATGGTTAGCAAGTTTTATAAATATAATCGCAATTCAATTCATGGTTTTACACATTTTAGTCGACCTTTAATTTCTGTCCTTGCTTCGTATGAGCAAAATTTCAAGTAAAAACCAAACACTCTCCTTTAATGTCATTAACCTTTTCTGATCAATTTAAAAAGCAAACCATAAGCTAACTAAGTGCTCCACAGCTGTGTGAGATACAGTATCACTTTCTGGTTAATATATAACCATGCCAAATTTTACAAGTGTGTGATTAGCTGCAAGCCATGTGCTTTGTATTACTCTTCCTAATCAACGGGAATGAGCTCTCACTTAGGAAAAGTTCAAATTATTTAATTCAAATTTCCTTGTTTATCACTTGAACCATGAGCACAACCAGTGATCTAAATCACTCCAGCTGTAAAGAGCCCTTGGTGACTGGCAGCCAGCAACCTCCGGGCTGTGGATGCTGGTGGCCAATGGAGCTGTGACACAGCGGTGACACCCGGGACAGCCACGGATCCTGGATCCATGTGTGAGGCCATGTGGAGCCAGCTCCAGACAAGGCACTGAGGAGTGAACACTTCAGGAATCCTTTTTGCTAGTAAATAAAACACGGTGACTCACGCAGGTGCCTGAGGGATCAGCACCCAGACACGTTTAGATGCTGGGAGCGCCCAGTGCACATCAGGTGGATGCACTGACCATGAAGTAACTGGGACAAAATAATTTTTGTAGGATCTGGAACATCAAGTGTATTTGTGACAGGAGGTCTGGTAATCCACTGGAGGCAAAACCACTAATTACACAGTTTTTAAAACTTTCACCAGCACATTGCTTAAAATTTCTGGGACAAGGACTCCTAGTTTACAGCACAGGATTATTTGTGCTCTCCCCACACCAACTGTAAACAACTTTGTATCAGCTGTCTAATTTATCAATTGAAATAAAAATATTTTTTAAAAGCACATGTCTTCATATATCTGCCATTTGGTGGAGGATGCACATGCCTGCAGACATCAGCACGGAGATTTTGGAACGTGGTGCTTCCTGCTAGAGCCCAGCATCATGCACACATTGAGTTTATAATACCTGACAGTGCCAGCAGATCTGCACTGATTTGCTGTAACAAGTATTAGATAATGAGGATGTCTCTAAAAAGAAGAGTAGATGCAAATGCAAAATCCTACTTTGTGACATATCCCCTATCAGTGGTCACGATACAAAAAACTGTATTTGCTAAACAGCACATGATAAATTTGGTGCCAGCAGTTATTTGGATTGAACATTGCTACGACTGCCTGATGGTGCAATGGAAAGAATTAATCCTCTATGTACATACATTGTAGTTTGGAGTGTCATTTGTAGTTATTTAGATCACTGATCAAGATTTTTCTCCTATTCATAAGCTTCATCTTGATAAAAGCCCAGGCAAGTTGTGATGCCTAAAAATTACCTGTGAAAATAGTTTATCTACTTGTAACTCTACTCGCTTGTGTATACTTGCACATCTCAAACTTTGAAAAACAAGCAACCTCTCTCCCCAAAACACCAAAATTGAAGTAAAGGCAGGCCTGTAATGATGAGTAAGTGCTGTGGGGAAAAGTTGCAGTTCATGGTGTCACACAGCAATTAGCACAGAGGTTGCAGTTTATACACATTAATCTTTGCTCCAAGCAAAAATTAGGAGTTCATTATCTTCCAACCTGTTACCTCTATGTGTTCAACACTTGTACCATCTTGGATCAAATATTTTCAGAAAAAAAGAGAACCATACAAATTAATTTCTTAATGATGACCGGGGATGAAGTTAAAGGATCCCTTCCGACCTCACTGCACACCCTCCAAGACAAATGCACCCCCTGTGTACAAAAACAGCAAACTCAGCTGTCTCAGCCCAGTGCCTGAGATGCTGTCACCTCATCACCCATCACTGCCCAGCTCAGGGCCAGGGACCAGGACAGTGGCCTGGGCCCACTCAACGTGGGCAGTATGCAGAGCTGGGGAGAGGCAGACACTGAATCTGTGCATTTTTGGACATGGTAGCAGCAAACTGGCATTACAAGTGCAGGCAGTTTATTCCCTTCCCAAATTGCCATATGCTCATTAATCCAGGTCACTCAGATCTCATCAGCTGCCACAGGCAGGTTCTGGTGCCGGCTGCCAGTGCACACAACCAGCAGAGCAAATGAGAGCCTGCTTCAACTTGCAAGGGTGCAAAATTCAGCATGAGGAGAGCAGGTGGGTAATGGCTCCATTTTACACCTGAGGGAGCTGCCGTGGAGAGCGAGATGGCACCCCAGGATAACAGAGCCACTAGCAAGCCTGGAAATAAAATTCATCACCTCGTTTCCTCTCTGCAGCTCTGCTATCACTATCATTTGCAGGGCAGTTTTATACCACAGCTACCCAGGAAAGTTTTTGATTATGTGAATTCAAAAGGCTAAATCAACAGCTGAATATTCACCACTCAAAAAAAAAAAAAAAGCATTAATAGTCTGTACAGAGCAGAGAAAAGCTCTCAGTGCATTTGACAGCTGCTCCTCCACACTGTGGAGGAAGGTGGGATGGGGTGCCTGCAAACCACCCGCCTGCAGCTCCCATTGGTCCTGCAGTGCAAACAATCCTCCCTCCTCACACTTATTTCCACAGCAAAAATTACTTGTAAGGATGGAGACATAACCCCGAGCAACACAGGGCTGAGAGAGAGGGAGGATTTACTATCAGTTGTAAACAGGGATGGGAGAACTGTCCTAGAGAGTGCTGGGCTGAGCTAACAGGGGGAAATTGCAGCCAGGTTTTGCTGCTCTTTATTCTCTGCAAAACAAAAAAAGCATGCAGGCACCTCTGAAAGTGCCATTGTCAGTACTTGCCAGTCAAGCCCTGTGCTTCCAAAAGGGTGGAAGGTACAGGGAATGACTTCTGGAAAACCCAAGCTGCTAGGAAAAAAATTTGCCTCTAAAAAAGAAAGTACGAGAAACAAACATCTATTTTAAAAATAAAATTTACTTGAAGTCCTTTTCAGTCTTGAAATTCCTATTTTACAGGCAGACCAAGCTCCTCATGATGTGGCTGAAGTGCTGAATCTGGCAGCAGTGTTAATCAAGAGCAAGGTCATGCAACTCATTCAAATATCTAGTCATGATTCTCTGGTGCCCACTTGATATTAGATTTGATATCAACTCACCTGCACAAATATATGGAATTTGTGCAAAAAAATCCATCTTTTTAGCTCCCTTCATTTACAGGCATTACTATTTCAACAGAATATAATTAGCAAAAGTGCTTCTTGCATTTTTAGGGAACATAATCGTTCCAGCTACTTAGAAAAAAAAAAATAGAATAAAACTAGCTAGCTAAAGAATTGTCTGTTAAAAGCACAGACATCAATTAAACTCATTTTTGATTTGTGGCTCAGTAAATCCAAAAGAATAAATCTTCAGGACAAAAGCTCTCAGTATGAAAATCATTGTAACAGCTGAGGTCTCACAACACCACTGCGCCTTTATGAAGCTAAAATCCAAATTAAAAGGCTTAAACTTGGGCACTGAGGAAGCTACCACTTTATTTTGGGGCCAGAGATCTATTAACCTTTCAAGACACTGTGAATAAACACCCACACAAAAGTGACAGGAACTGAGAGGACCCTGAACCAATCCTCCATAGGTAAGGTTACTGATTCGAAAAAAACAAGTTGAGGCACATGTGTGTGAAACTGGTTGCGTAACTGACCATTTAAGAGTTTTCTCTGAGAAGACATTTAAAGGGGAGCCATAAATCTGCACTTCAGTAAGGTTACCACAGCCTCCCCTTTGCAAAGGCGTGAACTCAAACTCTGCAAATTGGAAAAAAAAACTTGTGCTCTGTGTGCACCCAGCACCTCTCCCACCCTTGTGACAAATGAAGCTGGATCAGCACGTGAACAGCCACCCAAAGTCATCCTATTGCTCTGGATTGGTTCAAAATTACATCCTCTGTATTCACCCCAGCTCCAGGGGAGTTAATGCTTTCAGCACAGCCTCCTCTGTGGCACAATGTTTGCATTGTAATATTTCAGGGAGAAATGCCACTGTGAATGGAAAGTGTAAACCCTGGCGTGGAGAGAGCAGGCCTGTAGGAGCAGGAGCACATTCCCTGCTGGTGCCTTCCCTGCAGTCTCCATCCTGGCACAGACCAGGGGGTGTGCCAGATGCCCAGCTCAGGATCATGGACATGCCTGCATGGACCAAAGTATACCCCATGCAGCTGGCCTTGGGAAGGAATTTATTTTGAATTTATAAACAAGCAGAAAATTCCTTCAATGCAGTAGTGGAATCCTTATTACTACTTTTTACCCTTTGTACTTCTGCATGGCAGAGGGTTTGGGGTACTTAGAAGTTGTATGGCCTATTTCATGTCTATTTACAAAACGAAGAGACTAAATGTCAGAGGATGTATAATCAAAACACACGGTGCCTACAAACAGAAGACTGGGGTGAAAGACCATCTGTGTGCAAGTAAAACTCACTGACACCACTAGGGCAGCATCCTTATGACTTTTTCTCCTCCCATGCTATAGCAATTTGCACGGCTGATGAGGATATCTTCATACAAAGCAATCTGAAAAGCAGATTTCAATCAGTGGCGTAATCAAAGCCTCAGTATTGCAAAATAATATGATTAAACACTCCATTATTTCAAACACCACAGCACTAAGCAGATCCTTGGAGGGGAGTGCTTTTGTGCACTAATCCATGCATGTAATTATCGATATGCTTTCCCATGCCCTATTCAAATGCTCTCCCCTAAGGCTTTTCTTCCACTTACACTAGGGGAGACAAAAAAAAAAAAAGCCGATCAGTTCAGTTTAAAGAACAAGTTGTATAACTCTTTTTGATCTACTGCCTGAAGGATCAAATAAGGAATTCTACCAGCTGTAACGTCAGAAGCAAACGATAGGGCTCTGCTTGTCCTGGTGGCCACCACCACGTGCCAGCAGCACGGGCAGGACACAGCTGTGCCCTGTGCTGGGACACACTGCCACCAGGGCTGCTGCCAGAGCACCTGGGGTGACAACAACCTCAGCTCCGAGCACTCCACAAGACTGCAAGGAAAAGGCTACCAACAGATGGTTTAATACAAGGCTGCACGTCTTTAATGAAACTTAAGGATGGAAAAATTAAAAGCAATTATAGGATAAGCAATTTGCTCTGTAAGAGATTAGAAAGATGCAAAGCAATGCCCACACGGGGTTTTCAGTGCTTGTACTGACTTGCCTGGTCTGAGAACAACACCAGGCTGGCAACAGCACTGCCATGTTCAAATGGGTTTGATCCTACCAGCCTCCTTCTAGAGCAAATCATCCAGAAGAAAAAAAATCACCAAATGTGGTCAAGAGCACCAAAGACAGTGTATTAAAAAAAAGGAAAGAGGGGTTCCAGTGCAAGCACAGCCCCTCTGCTCACAGACAGGGACCCCACAGCTGCAGCTGGGCAAGGGCAAGGTGCTGGCATGGCTAAAGCCAGCCTCAGTCTGCACTCTATGCAGTTTATACTAGACAATCTGAAAAGAAGCAGATTCCCATTTTCTGGTGATTTTATATAATAGACTAAAGGAATCAACAGGCAGAGTGCCTTGGTTGCTTGCACGCAGGCAGCAGCTCTCTCAGGAGCTGGGGGACACAGTTCCTGGCACCCATGTATTTCCCAGGAGCCAATAAGATAACGGAATGACACATTTCTTCTGCTTCAAGTTAAAAATACAAAGGAAATTTCAAACATTTAGAAGCTAACATTATTCACTTTGATCTTTAAAAATATAACACCATCTGTAGCTGTCAGATTTACAGTACAGATCTCAGATATGTACATTATTTTTTGGTATAAAAAGCTGTCAGCAGCCCTGGTGCAAAAGTGAGTATCCTCTGGAAATCTCCTGAGTTTCAGAGAGAACTACTGACCTGAAAAACTTAACCAACAGGTTATTCAGGAGCAACACAGTATCTACAAAACAAAAAAACCCCCACCACTTCCCTTGCCACAAACCCCACAAAACTAAATCCCTGCAACCTGCTTACTGTGCAAAGTGTTTATATTTGCAGTTAATATTGGGGGAAACTTACCCCAGAACTTCCTGAACCTCCATAGCCACCTATTTATGACCCCTATAGACTTGTTCCCTTGGCACTTCTGACTGATGCATGTCAATGCCTCCAACATTGTAGGTTATGTATAGGTTATACAAAGTGTGGGGTATGGAAGGATTTAATTTCAAGTATCAGCATTTTTCAAGCTATGCAGGTTCCGTAACTACAGCTACAAAGAAAATTTGCCAAAAAAATTATATTTTCCTGTCAGCAGAGTCTCAAAAATTAGTGTGGGCTGGCTAAAAATTTGTAGAATAAACAAAACATAGAACACATGCCTTTTATAAACTTATTATGCAAGATGAATTTGGGTAATATGCAGAACCAAATAAAACATTCAAATTATTTTCTGGATATACATTAGCTATTCCAAATCTAACCCCAGTTTTAAGGAGGTGACAGTCCTGAGGGGCCAGGCTAGGACACAGGCCAGGGGAGAGATTGGCAAGAGCAGTCATAAGTCAGAACTCTTATAATGTCAGATCATTAATAGCTTTAAAACCAAAAGGCCTTGACCTTTTAAAAAATATATTCACTCTGCTGAAAAACTCTCTTCTTGCTTTTCTGAAGTCAAACAAGAAACCTTGGAAATAAATTCTTAGCTGTATGATGCTAATGATGACTTTTCTCATGTTTGTAGTATTTAGCTTTTTGTGCCTTGGAAATTAATTCAACAGGAGAGGACATAATATTTTTTTTTTTGCCTGTGATATACTCTGTCCTGCTGGTATTTCTTGATTGAAAGACTGCACATAAATCTGGCTTTGCCTTATGAAATTAAGGTCTACTAGACATTAAAAAATCCAATTAGTGCTACAAAAATTAAGGCATACCACTTCCTCAGTCTGATTTACACTAATACAGACTTTTTTCCTTTCTGTCAAGGGTGAAGGACACAGCTGAATGATGGGATTTTTTTCCATCTCATTTATATATTGATGTAATAAGGGCAGACAGGTAGGCCTATGCAAGTGCTGATTCTGTCAGCAGCCCAAGTTGCCAGGACTGTGAATATTGTCACTTATAGATTGATAAATGGACTACATGGACTAATTGTATTCCAGCGTCTCTGGACAGATGGCAAATCTTACAGCCATATGGTGATTATTTCCACTGAGCTGAAAGTATATTAACACTTACCAAATGTTTAAAATGATGAGATGATCTAAAATAATTTCTTCCATGGACAGAGATAAAAACAATGGGCTGGGCTGGGCGGGCAGGCTGGGGCTGGGCTCCCCCAGACTCCCGCCCCGCGCAGGCTCCAGGGCCCGCGGGTATCGCGGATATCGATGGAGCCGGCTGTGTGCTGGGCCCTCAGCTGGAGCTCAGGGCTTTGGGAGCACAGGGCACAGCCTGCCTCATTTCAGCTCCTCTGCACGGCCCCTGCTTACTGCCACTCTCTGCCAGCTGCACTGAGATGTGAATTTCCTTTCCCTGGTGTTTCTCGTTCCTTCTCTTCTCTCTGGTTGGAAAGTTACCGAAGTCGTTGTCCTACTTTTAAAGGTAGCCATATTCCAGCTCTGCTCCCTGAAAACCCAGTGGAGGACTGCCCAAACCCTGAACACGGGATCTCTGGAGTAGGACTGACTCAGCAAAGTGAACCTGCAGCCCAAAAAGCCGACCCTGTTCTGGGCTGCATCCCAAGAACACGTCAAGGGAGGTGATTCTCCCCCTCTGACCTGCTCTTGTGAGGCCCACCTGGACTATTGTATTCAGGTCCGGTCCCTCAATGTAGAGAAGTACATGAAGCTGTTGAGTGAGTCCAGAGGGGGGGACACAGATGATTAGAGGGATGGAGCACCTCTCATCTGGAGCCAGGCTGGGAGAGTTGGGTTTTCAGCCTTCCAGTACCTAAAGGGGCTACAGGAGAGCTGGAGGAGGATTTTTTACAAGGACACGTAGTGAAAGAATGAGGGGGAATGACTTTAAACTGAAAGAGGGCAAGTTTAGATTAGATAGGAAGAAATTCTTCCCTGTGAGGTTGGTGAGTCTCTGGCACAGGTTGCCCAGAGAGGTCGTGGATGCCTCATCCTTAAAAGTGTTCATAGCCACATTGGATGAGGCTTTGAGCAACCTTGTCTAGTGGAAGGTGTCCCTGACGTGGAGGTTAGAACCAGATGATCTTTAAAGTGCCTTCCAACCCCAACCATTCTATGACTATACATTACTGTTCTATGACTATACTATACACTAAATAATTTTGCTATCCCTTTGTCTTCTCCCAAAAGAGAAATCAACTGGGTGGGGACAGAACTACACCCCAGGAATCCTGTGAAACAAATCAAACCAGCTGAACAGTGACCAGAGGCTCACCCTGCTCACTGCCCACCCCGTAACCATTGTGCATTTCAGCTCCGAGCGGGTGGCTCAGCGTGTTCACCAACTGCACGTGGAACACATCAGGCTGATACACATCCCTTTTGAGATTTATGCAGCAGTGAATTCACCCTTCAGAACAATGGGAGAATACACACAGGAGACCTGTTCCTCTTCTACTCTAAGTTACTGCTTATTTATACCAAACAAATGCCAGCAAAATCAGCTCAAATCCTCCACAGATGTTTATGCTAGAATAATAAACCCATATCACACAAGTTAAATGATTTTTTGCTTTGCTTTCAGAACAATATTCTGAACATTTGTTTGTTTTAAAATAGGATTGAAAATAATTTGTGTTTTGCGGTAATTTGTTTTGCATGCTCATGATAGGAAAGCCCTTGCTAGTGGAAACTGCCACCTCCCTTGCTGGGGGTGAAAAAAGTTCAAGTATCAGTTTCTCCTATTTGCCATAAGTAAAATAACAGCAAGTCAAGAGCTGGAAACTGCACTCTTCATAGTCCCTGTGATCTAAAATTAATGCCTGGTGTTGGTATGCAGAATGGATCAAGTACTGGCTCAGCCACTGAGGACAAGGTGCCAACTGGTGAGAAATTCTTACTATGCCTTTCACACATTCACACTTTAGCACCCAAAGTATTAAACCGACTTCATTTTTAAGGCCTCTTTTTGCAGGTCTCCCTAAATATAGGTGTCTTTAGGAAGTTTTACGACCCCTAAAAGGCAGCAAAAGAACATATTAGCTGTCCATTTCTCCCTAGACAACGCAGACTAGCTCTGTGTTTTTCCATGCGCCTCCCAGCCAACACTGACCCTGGTCTGGAGCTGCTGCCACCCTGGGCTCTGGCCAGGCTGTCCCCCCAGGCAGCAGCAGCAGCTCCAACGTCACTACAGGGGAAGGAGAAGTGCCAAAAAGGAGACAGAAAAAGAAAAGAAAGAGGGGGAAAAGTAACTTAACTCCAAGGTGGAAAGTCTGGACCACCTGTCTAACTCACAGAGATCAGCTGTTCTTTGATGGACTAACGGGCAGCACTGAACACGCAGTTGCGTGTCTATTTTATCTTCTGGCCAATAATTCAGAGGTCATCCTTCAAAGCAGCTGATGAGCACAAACTCTTTCCAGTACAACCTCGTGTCACTTGTGCTAATTTAACAGTTATTGGGAAGGGTGTGGGAGATCACTGCAATATTACTTTGGTATTTCACAAGAGAAGCCATATAGAGCTGCACAGTATTGCTCTCCCCCCAAAGGACAAGGATGCCAATTCATAAGGCAGGGAGGAAAGACCAATGAGGGAACGCAAAGTGGATTAGATATTTTGATTCCTTTCCAAACTCTCAGCTTAAAATATAAAAAACTTTGGCAACTTCTCCCCCATAGAATTTGAAATGCTAATTTCTAACTCAATGGAGAAAAGTTCTTGCAAAGATGTGAACAATACGTATGTGGGATTATTACTCTGCGGCTGAAAAATTCAGAACAGACCTTCCCTGTAGAGGGAAAAGCAGTAACCACAACCACAGGAGAGATGTTTACCCCAGGCTTAGGCCCAGCTGATGAAGGAAGTTGTCCTTACAGTACAGCCCTCTGCAAAACCACAGGCTTTGCAGGAAAGTCTCGGGAGGAAAAGTAGGGTGAGAGAGATTGCTAGGAGCATCAGGCTGCACATTACCACGTCCTTGAGAGCTGATGCATCTCCCATAATATGCAACTTTGAAGGTCTCAGAAAACATGCTCAGAACATTCTGTCTGGGGAAAGTCTTGAAGGATCACATGGAGACTTTAAAGACATTATTTGTCCTTCAAAGCTCTCAAAAGACAAAGTGGAATTTCACGTCACGCACAAATACCCATTCCCCTGCTCCAAAGCACACAGGATGGTGAAAGAGGCCAGAGGGGAAAGAAACATTCCCCAAGGAAACATGGGCACAGATACATCTCTGGATCTGCCTAGGAGATGAGCAGCCTCCCCATCTACCCCAAATAACTCCTAAACCAACAATTCTCTCCCTGGAGCGTGGGATCTGGTCCTCGCTTCACAGCTATTGTGTTTCATTGTAACTGAGATTACAGACTCAAGCTTTCAGCTTCATTCCCTTGAATTTGGGTGGGTGTAGTGAAGTGACAGATCCCTGTTCTCAGTCAAGCCAGTTGCTGTTCTTCTTGAAAAGGACCATAAACCAAATTAGATGGGTTTTTATGAATGAGCATTTTTAGAAGATACTTTAAATACAAGTTTATGAGGAACACATCTATAAACAACAGGCAACAGAAAATTATCTATCTGTTGTAATGGACTATACAAGTGACAAACAGCTGTCAAACATAAAATAATCATGAAAAAAGAGAGTTCTCATTCACTTCTGTGCTGTAAAATTTTAGGCAACTAAATCTCCTTTATTATTTCATAAAAGAATAAATTTGTCCCCATTGCAGCTGGAGGAGAGGGGATTATTATGAAAATCACTGAATTTAACATGAACTGAGTGCAAAGATACTTTTATCTCCTCATTATACGCCCAAGAGAACAGTTGTGCCCATGAACACTGCCCACTTTGTGTCCTGTCTGGGCAAAAACCTCCTGGAAAGTTAGGGAGGAGTATTTCAGCTTTTGGAGTTTTTTTTATCAGGGGTTTGGACCATACAAGGGTGTAAGAAGTAGGGACTTTAGCTGGAAGGGCAGTGCTTTGGTACATCCTTTGTACAGATCACACAAGATACAGAATCATCACAAGTAATACTAAGAGGGGAAAAAAATAAAAGTGAAGAAAGGGAACTGCCTGTATATTATGTTAGTGTTTAAGAGAGTAGGTGAAGTGGCTAGACCTCCTCTTTTGTATAAAGGTGGAAGGAGATTAAACTGACCACCTTGTGGCTCTCATGTGAAGTCCCACTTCCATGTCAGGACATGCTACACAGAGGAAGAATAATCTGAACTGACAGCTCTGGGAGAAAGTTAAGCTAATAGGGACTGACGACATCACCTTCAGGATTGGCATCACATCATCCTGTATGCCAGAAACTGCTCCAGACCAAAAGGTAGGATCCTCCAAGGGCAATTGTCATCAACTCTCTGAAAGCCAAATCTGCCATTTGGAGGCGTGGGACAAGTTTGAGATCTGTAATTCATACGAACAATTCTATGCGATTTGTAGGACTTGGAGTGGTTGGGGGACACAGGGACAATTCTGCTGTTGCCATCTTTGCACCAGTGTCTGAACTACCCACCAGAAGAGAGCTCCTGCCTCATCTTTAGACACCACCATCTGTGAAATAACTGATAAAAAGGTGTCAGACTCTCCCCACATTTCCCACGCATCCTCCAAGCAGCTCGGTGCCCCAGCACAGCCCTGAGTGCTGGCTGGGGACATTCTGCACTTCTCACCGTCTCCATTTTTTATCAAATGCTCTTATTGAACATTTCCAATTTCACAAAACATCGTATGTTCCCATGAACAACTGCAGAGAGACATTTGAGATGTGTGCCACAGATTCATAGTGGGAAGCTACAATACAAAAGCCTGATAATACCAGGGAATGAAACAAAGGCAACAACAAAGTGCTGCTGTTACAGATTACAGAGCAACTCATCAACAGCAGAGAACTTGAGTCAGTCATTGCAACACAATTAATATGAGACTGTGCACCTTGAAGTACTACCTTTCAAAAGGAAAAGCTTTGAGTACTCCCCAGCTCTGGCTATGCTGTCCGTCTTCCAGGGATGAAACAATAAGTAATTGAACACTAAAAATAAAATGCTCACAGCTCCACATATAAAATTAAGATTTTCCTTCAGAGCCAAGCAAGATCAAAAATTTTTATTTTTTTTTCCTCCCAAGAAATACAGTGGTTCCATATCTGAGGAGAATCTACTGCAAGGCATTAAGCAAACAACACGTATTTATTCAGTAAGCACTCATAGAGCACCATTTCACAGTTCCACAAGGAAGGATCCTCCATATAAGCAGAGGCAGCTTTAGGAAAAAATATTTTACAAGCTGGCTACACATTTTTAAATGTATTCCACAGAGGCCTTTGCTGTCTTGCTGCATTGAGGTACTAAATGTTGCCTGATAAGAATGCAGTTGCAGGATTATTATTATTATCATTATAATGAAAATGCTAATAGGGAACAACACTGGCAGCTCTGGAGGGCTCTCCCAGGCCTCTTGATGCATAGACAGAAAAGTGCAACTTCTACAGAAATTTTCTGTCTGAATCACAGAAGGGTTGGAGTTTCTAAATCCTGTAGGCTGCAATGAAACTTCCAGATGGAAAGGAAACAGTTTGTCCCTTCAGGAATTCTTACAATCTTGCATTTTGATAAGCTACAGCAAACAAATAAAATCAGATCAGTGCATGGAGGAGGCAGGAAAGGAGGATACCACTGAAGGGAACAGGTTTGCACAGTAAGCAGCACTCAGTGCTGCTCACACCTCCATCACCCTCGTTTGCCTCATTCTCCTGTCTCAGATCTGCACACTCTTGCTCCATGATAAAGCCACTGTTGTTTTGCAGCTAAAGCTCTTGCTAGCCTTCATACATGAAGCCCACAAATCCTAGAACACCTACACAGCAGAGCCTCCTGCTCCCCTATGAGTCATTAAGCAGGCTGTCCCGCTTGCTGATGTCAGCCAGCAACATCCATTTTTATTTCAACAAATCCTACAACGCCTCGAGCATCAATTATTTAAAATATTATCTTCATTTTAATCCTGACCCCAGTGGCAAAATTACCATTACGAAGCAATTCCAAGTGATGCAGAGGGTCCAAGAGCCTCTCACAGTTGCTACGTCAATGAGGAGTAAGCAGCCAGCTCCTCGTGTCACACATGAGCTCAGCACAGAGCATCCGAGCCGGCAGCAGCGGGCAGATCTCTCTTACAAACAGGCAGAGAGCAGCTAGGATGTGTCACCAAAAATACAATCAAAGATCAACTGCATCATCCAATCTCATCTTGTACATTTTGCATGGGTGTGTATTACACAAGCCCTGCTCACACCATCCCTAACCTGTGCTGGGTGGTGCGTGGCTGTGGCGCAGCAGCAACCTTCCCAGATACTAATTGTCTATTCCTGCCTAATTGCTTTTGCCATTAAAAGGGCTTCTTTAATGCTCAAGCTTAAACGCTTCCTGTCTTCGTTTGAAGGCAGTGCCCTTGTCACATTCTGAGGCTTAAGAACAGGATCATCAGCTACTTACAGAGTACAGCTGAATTATCAGAAAAACATAGTTGAAATACGTTCCTCTGAGCACATCTAAAGAGCCATGACCAAATCACAGGATAAGCAAGGCACACGCTGTGTTTGCAGTGCACAGAGTGCAAAAGGCAATGGAGAGCATTCAAGGTGAAAGCAGACAGAGATCTGACCATGTAGCAACCTTGAGGAATGAGGACTTTCCCACTCTGCACACACCCTATCACAAAGTCAACAGGAAAACCAACAGCTGATTCAAAATGCTTACGCGTCCCTAAGTGTATATTCATGGGTGAGGCTATTTATCTTAGGCACTGCAATAACAGAGCCAAATGAATGAATAAAATGAATACACAGCACTGCAGAAAATCGAGATGCAAAACCAGGCTGATCCCCTTGCTCTTGAGTTCTCAGCAAACTCACTGTCCTCTGCCTGGTTCAGTCATGCTGGGAATATGTTTGAACAGTTTGAGATACTTGATCACATCCTGGATCAGTTAAAAAAGTTACAGTTTAAAGGAGCTGAACATCAAACAATTCTTTTTAACATTTCAAATTATGCCTTTGTTATCAGGAGACCTACTCACCATTCTCTTTTCAAACAGAAAGAAGGACTTGAGGGACATCCAAGCTTTGTGGAGAATATTTTATTTATAAGATTTTTCTCAAGAGATAATTAAATTAACAGTGATAATTAATTAGGTTAGCAGCTGAAAGCAACTTAACTATGATGACTCTCAGCATCAAGTTTTCTTTCTGTCCACTCTTTCTACAGCATAGTCTACACGAGCAAACGTCTGAGAAATTTGCAGCAGAGCTCTCAAACTAGTCGTGATTTCTCCTCTTAATTTGGTGAGCTTATCTGTATCAGACCTTTTAAATTCAGTTACATGCATCTGTCTGCAGTGCCATGAACTCCTCACATAGTTGTGAGAGGCGAAGTCACCTGGATGAAACACTGTTACAGGTTTGTTCACTCACCTGAATAGAGCCACACCAGAACTCTTAAGCACACACAAATCATTACCAGGACCTAGCTATTTGGTCTTTTTTTTTCTCTCCCACTCACCTCACCAAGCTCCCTGCCTCTCTAACCTTACATACATGAGTTCAACATAAGCAAGGGACTGCACACTTTTGAGGTCAATGGAGTTTCCCCTTCACTTCAGTGAACCCAAACACTGCTCCAGAACACAAAGTTCTCTGGACCTGACTTTTCCACTGATTTTTGCTCAGACACCTGCATTTGTACACAGACACAGAATTCTCCAAGTTAGAATAACATCAATTTATATCTACCCTGCAAAATGGAAAAAGCTATGTCAGGATCCAAGACTGTGAAGACTCAAGCACCCCTACCAGCTGCTTCAAAAACCATGAGATGAACAGCCTCAGGACCTATCAGATCTCAATCCCTCTCCTTGAACACTAAAACCACCACCAGCTGGATATAATCTGCCCCCCTGTGCTATGCTGGGGATGAACTGAAGCTGCTGACCTTAAAATCTCAAAAAAAGAGTCCCTGAGTTCGCAGTACCAACTCAGCTGTGTCCAGGCACACTCTTGTCCCAGCCCTTCTTTGAGAGACCCCAGACTGCAGTGACAGCCAGGTGCCATTCTCTGCCTGCCACTCTCAGGGTCCCAGGGTCTTCCCTTCCCTGGCAGACAGATGGCCTGGCCAAACTTTGGAGGGAACTGGAGAGAGACTCCCATGGATTTCAGCAGGAGCTGGACCAAAGCCAAGGTGAATTTCCTCTGCAACAACACTACTCCCTGCCACGGAGCTTCTCAGGCAAAGCTTATCACCATGGTTTCTAAAGTACTGCTGGTATCAGAAAGTGAACACTCTCCAAAATTACTGTCTTCCTATAACACGAGCCTCATCACATCTTCTGCTTTGTTTACCTCCTTCATTCCTCACCCTCACATTAGTTTTTGCCTTTTACTCCCCAAATAAAGCCACGTGTTGGCTGATGGACATTAGTACTGCTGACAGCAGAAGAGAGGAGAGCAAGGCAGGCTTTCCTGATCTCATAAATGCCAGTGCATAATAAAAACAACATATATGGCTGCCCTCAGTAATACAGCCCATTCACCTTTCCATGAATATATCACAGGGGGAACAGAGTTTTGTTCAAGAGACCAGTCTCCTTAAGATGAAATTATTTCAGTGCTTGATCCAGGCTTGGAAACTTGCCTTTTCCAAACTTCCTGGTGCTTGGCTCAAAGCTCACCTGGAGAAGTATGGATGGATCCCAGATGGAGGGGACTAAATTTCCCCACTAGCCCCTGAGGAAGCAGCAAAGAGAAGACAGCTCATGTCAGCCAAAAGAAAGGTGTGCTGTGAGCTAGTTCATTAACCTCTATAGTACACACTTCTACGCGGTTGTGCAGCTTTCTGCAATAATTTCTAGCACTCAAAGGCCTGATTGGCATTTTGTTATGATTTATAAAACCGAATTAAAATACAATTTTAATGTTAGAGAGTATTTAAATCGGTTGAGTTTTAATCCAACAGATAATATAAATAACAGCTTCAGCAGTGAAGAGATTTACAGGTCTAATCCAAACTGGATACTTGTCACACACCCTATGACAGAAATTATTTTTAATGGATAGAAAAGGAAATAAAAAGTTACTAAAGAAATGAAACTAATAAAAGAATTTAGGCACAGATGAAATGGCTTGCAACACTTTCTTAAATCAGCTAATACCAAAACTTCAAGCATCCTTGAAACTGGCAATTTCACTTGGACTGCTTAAACTGAGGTCACACTGAGCCAGACCACAGCTATTAGATGAGTGGGTACAGTCCACTAACATCAGAGACACTTCCTTGATTGTGTCAGCCCTTGGCTTGCAACAGCAAGAGACAAAGCAGGAGGTATTTTCAGACACAGATTTCTACAGCTGGAAATGTGTTACATTGTGGTTTTCAAAGAGCTGAAGTTTAAGCTCTGAGGGGATTGAGGTAACAGCAGATATCAGATATGCCGGGTAGAAGAAAGAAGTGATTTGGGAAAAGATTCATTCCCTGTAAAGCACACATTTGACCAGTGAGATTCTTAACAGTGGCTTGATCAAAATACAGTGGTTTTCAGTCAGCAGCAACTTTCACACTGACTTTTGTGGACACCTGAGTAGATTTTTTTTCTGGTCACTTTTTTACAACGTTGTTTTCATATCCCCTGTATTACAGACATTAGTTTTTTTAAAAAAACATGTAAATTGCTTTTGTAGAACTTGACACTACCTTGCTGCCTAGTAAGTTGAACTAAACCAACAGTTTAAATAGCTCAGCTCACAGCTAATAAGCAATTTAAATAGCTTTGCTTTGCTAAGCTCAAGTAGCTGTATCAGGTTTCATAGCACCATCAGTCACTGCCAAATCCATAGGCAGCATTTAAATGAATCATTAGCAATGGTTACCCCCAGGAAAAAGAAAAAAGGGAAGTAAAAGAAAATATATTTTAAGAGCTAAGAATCAAGTCATTGTCACAATTTTTATGAGTACATGGCCCATATGTGACACCAAAATGTGCCCAGGAAGCAAATCCCACTTGAATGCTCAGGCCAAAACATATTCATCCAAGTAAGAAGGACTGAGCTCTGTGTTCTGACCACAACCTGCTTCGCAAAGACACAGGAGTACAGAGGTGCCTGTTTCACAGAAGGAAAAGCTCGAGCACACAGAGATGAAGGATTTACAGCACAGACGGAACCGGAAGAAAACTGGGAGGTTGCTCCTGTGTCATGTGTGGTAAGCCACAGCTGCAGTAATGCTATCACAAATGTACTTCCAAGTTCTCTGGATCAGAAAGGTGAATGGCAAGATAATGATGTGAGACACTGGAAAAATGCATATTCACCAAACACCTTGTCTGAACTCTGTACAGAGTGCAAGAGAAGGCACAACCCACGCTGAAACCCGAAGAACGAATGGTGCTGGGAGCTTGATCTCACGTGCACAGTGTAAGACTGAAATGACAGAAACACATTAAATCAGGGTATTGAACTAGACTAGGGAACGTGCCTGCTCCTTGTACAAGTCTGCATGATCTGGCACTGCATGTAGCAGCACAGACAGGAGCACAACCAGAGCACTCCAAAGCCTGCGCAGCCAAAGTCCTTCGCAGCTCGAGCAGCTCCGGAGGCAGAGCAGGAGCACACGGAGCCCAGAACTACGACTGACTGACAGGAAGGGTGGGGGTCCGCTGTGACCTTCCACTCAATTCCCTCCAAGCCACAGCTAAACTGATGTACCGGTAAGGAAACGGTTAAAATGACAGCAACTAAAACATTTGCCTTTAGAGTCACCCAGGCAGAGTGACAGAGGCAAGTTTCCCGTGGATGGATGTGTCTGATCATCCTGGACTCTGCGGGGCAGTGCTGCTCCAGACAGGTTTTGGTACTTCTTTCTCCAACCCCAAGGACAGTTTCTATTTTATTTTCAAGTGAAACTTTGGATGATTAAGAAGCAGGTGAGCCCCCTGTAACAAAATTTTTATACATGGGGAGATACTCACTTAGATCCTGTTTCTCCCTCTACCCCTGTTCTTCTATTCAGTACTCCTGGGTATCAAATACAGACACGTGCGTGTCATTTTAATTCATTATTTATCCACATACTCTCAAATCTTACCACTTATCACAACAAATCAACAAATTTATAGTGGGAATTTGGATATTTGAAAGCAGCAGAGGAAGCTCAGAAACTGGAGAACTATTCATTGCCACAGGGGGGTGAGGAGAGGCAAGGAAAAGGTGTAAGAGAACATAATAGGATAAAAATAAAGTAAATTAAATGTGTGGGTTTGGAATCCCCCAAGACACTCTGGTCGAGAAGATCTCAAATCTATATATAGTTCAAGCCAAAGTCACAACCTTAACCTCTGTTCCCTAATATTTAGTTCACAAATTGCCCTAATACCAGCATTTGGCTTTTGTCCTCTCATGTAAGTTACAGGATAGCAAGAATGCAGGACGAATTTTTGGAAAGACCAAGCTGAATTCACCAAGAGGTCATCACATGTGGACAGAGATTTCTGGCACGTTAAAAAAAATTTAAAAGGGAAAAATATTTCCACAAATTAGGGACCAGCTGGCACAATTCAGGCAAGTTTCCCGTGTGCCTCCAGCAGCCAGAGCTCTCGCTGAACCAGCGCGTGAAACATCTGACAATGAACTCGCTGCACATCCCGCAGCTGACCGGCCGGGGACCGGACCCCGGCCCCGCACCGGCCCCCGCTCCGCGACATCCCGAGCTCCTCCCCGCTCGTTCCAGCGGGGATTTTGCCACCGGTGCTCTTCCTCCGCGGCGTGCCCGCTCCGCCGGCGGCTCGGGCGGGAGCCGGCTCCCGAGCGGGCGTCAATGATTAATTACGTTACAAAACGCCGGTTCTGGGGCGCGCTCTCGGGGCGGCCGCGCTCTCTCCGCTCCGCACCTGCGGCGGGGCCGGGGCGGCAGCGGCGCCCACGCGCGGGTCGGGGCGCGGGGC
>VZTB01007846.1:223420-235931 GCA_013397245.1 Thryothorus ludovicianus | reverse complement strand
AAAAAAAAAAAAAGGGAGAAAGTAATTTTAAAGCAATTTGTCAATCTACATTAAAATGGCTTGCATATTCTCTTATTATTCTTTGCAGTTTATTCTTATATTTACTTAGTGCCAGGAAGCACCTAACTGTAATCATAGAAGGTTCATGCTCAGTTTCTACCTCACTTTTTTAAGAGTTGTCCTGTGAAATATGTGAGTACCAAATCAAAGCAGATGTTTATGTAAATGCAAAGAGCTGCCATTGTCATACTGTGGTATATGCTGACTTCTCAATAAAATCAAATGCAGCCAACCAAAAATAATTTCAAGTTAAGATCTTAGAGGGAGGAGACCTGAACACATAAAGAAAGCCAGCAAAACTAGAACAATACCCTACAGTCACCACGGGACTCCAGCCTGGATGTGAGCAGCCAGCAAGGTGTTGATGGCTACAAAATTGTAAGAGGCTGATGGAGCAGAAGTTGCTGAGCACTGGCAGAGTCAGAGAGCATCTGTCAGCATTAATACACAATAGAACAGATCCTCTCGGCATCCTCTGTGCTTTGGTCTGCTGGAAATCCAGCTTGGGACACATCCAGGAGTGCACACAGATCATGAACATTCCTAGAGGTGGTCCCACACCGGGAGCAAACCATTATCAGACCTTTGTCTCTGTACTTACCTAGATAAGACAAACAGATAACCCAAATTCTCCTTCATGTTTTCACTGACTTAGACACTGATTATGTCCACTCCACTCTACAGGAAATAAGGTTGGTCACCTGGCACCTTTTTTTCTGTATGTAGTGGTCCTTGCTGCTCTGCTCTGGTGCCAGGCTAATTTGAACTGGTTTGGCCAGGGACAGACCTGGACTCTGCAGAGCAGGTGAGGAGCGCGGCACGTGAGTGTCCCTACAGCTTTTATCTGAATCTATTTATTTGTGTTCATATGCACAAAAATGCTGCTTTTTTGAGCACACATGCATGAGTGAAGATCTCCATAAAGCTGTGCAAAGGCATGTACAGGTCTCCCAGAGGATGAGATGGATCCTGACTCGTTCCTCAGAACTGTACCAAATATGTTCAATTTTTTCCTTCCAATATGCAGTGCTTTGCATTTCATATGGCACTTTATAAGTTATCAGCTTTTTCACTCAAAATTTATTTTGAGGGTTTTCTTTTTAAATCCTCAGAGAAGAAAAGAAGGTTCCATTTCATCTGCAAATACAGATTTTGACTCTGGTCTCCTTCCAGGCTTATATCATAAAATTCCTTTTATTTGCATTTTATAAAATGGAAGTTAGAGCAATCAGGCACTGATTATGCAAACAGGGTAGATTAGTTTTCTTTTAAACTAATTCAGATCAAAATTGTTGGTCCTGGCAGGCCAAATTATACAAGAGAAAGAAGAAGGAAAGAACTATATGTCTTGTCTGTTAGAAACAGGACCCTCATATTGTGACTTGGCTGTCACAGCAATAGTGACAGCCAAGGCTGCAGCAGAGAAGCAGATAATAGGGAAGGGAAAAGATATTCACATTCTTGGTGAAAAAAGCTTAATTTTCAAACATGCAGAATTGTATGACCATACATTTCAGCAAAACATTTTGCTCACATGTAAATTTTCTTGTAGCTCGGGAGTTTTTAATTCTCAGACCCTTTCTACCATCTGTAACTCAATCTCTATTTTTTAAAGAAATTGCAGACATCTGTTTAAATACCCATCTCTTCCGTCAGATGGAATTTTGGATTCAAAAATCTAAGCTCAAAAATAATACTAAAGTTGGATTTCATTTCCAAGCAACCACAGAGTGGCATTTTCATTGCTGCCTTCCCAGTCAGCCCACTGTGCAGTGCTGGCTGTGTTGGGCTCTCCAGGACAGCAGCAGTGCATGCTGTGGGTTGTGAGCTGGGCAGGGGGGTCCTGCTGCACGGGGGCAGAAAGAGGAGGGCAGGTGGAAAATCCCCCCCCAGGCTCATTGCAGGGGCCAGAGGAGGGAATGAGAAGGAAATGTGGGATGTTCCTGGAGACTGTCGTGAGAAATGTGGTTTCTTTTCTTTTTTCAGCCTGTCCTTCTCCAAGTCACCCTGTTTCCCCCCTGCCCTTCTCTCAGAGTCATTGTGTGCCAGCTGGCAGGTCTTTATCCCCCCAGCTACCTCCTGAAGGGTCACTCATCACTGTGTCCCCATTGTCTGTCTCTCAAGGAAACACCACAGAGAAAGAGAGGCTGGGACCAGACATTTCAGAGTCTTTTAGTTTTCCAGAACTGCTGCCTTGGCTGCTTGTGGGAATTTGTACCTCAGGCTGGTGCAAAATACCTCATTCTTTGTGTTTCTTTGGAACTCACTCATTGGTGGACTCCAATCCATAATCAGCTCCTTGCTTGCCCAGCTGGAAAGGGAAGACATTTCCTGGGCTCACCAGAGGTCTGATCCATTTCCAGGAATGTCCAAAGGCTTATGCATTTCCTTGGGGGCTGAGCTGTGGGGATCCTTTGCCTGGATGAATTCTTTGAGGACTGAGCAGCACTGACAGTGCCAGGTGGGAACAAAGCCTTACAGGATTTCAAACCTATTTACAAAACCTGATGGTTGAGGTGTAGTGGTGAGTACCCCAAACAATTCACCTCAGTTCTTAATGACAGCACAAAGTTTTTCTCCTCTGGTTGTGAAAAAAACCTTGACCTCAGAGAAGTCAGACCTAGCTCAGAGATTGGAAGTTGGCAGGGCCCAGGACATCAGCTATGGGTGTTTTTCACAGACAGGGATAGTTTTCATTTGCAATTGAGATGCATTTATGAAGTAGGATAATCTCTTTGTGCTTCCAAAATGTATCAGAAAAGAAAAACAATAAAACCAAACCAAACAAACAACCCCCCACAAACAAACAAACAAACAAACACTACTGGACTTAATTTATATCACTTTCAAATAAATCTAAAGAAAAGTTAAAGACCTTATACCAGTCTTTTTGTCTAAGTCTTGCTAAACTACAATAATTAATCAAAAATAAAAGTGAAGCCAGAGGGCCACAAATCGTGCTGGTTTAACTACACTAAAAATTCAGATCTCAAAAAGTAAAATATAGCTATTTGACAATAGAATAACAAGATTACAGCTCCCACAAAGAAAGATACCTGGAATACCTTGATGACAAAATGCATTTTGAAGGTCTCAATTGGGTTTCAAATTGGGCTGGGTATCTTCCTGGATAGTTCAAGAAGAGTTTCTGCATTCCTAATTCTACACAATATTACTTTGTTCTGCAAAAACACCTGAATGACAAAATACATAAATGTTAAATATCAGTTAGATAATTAATCAGTTAAATAAACATAATTGGTTATTTCTTTTTTGACTTCAGTGTTTTCCTTCTCAGAAAGTATCTACTGCCAACCCTCTTAAATTCAATCTTACAAAATTCTACATAACAGAAGTTATAAAGTTCTTGTATCTAATGGTAAACACATATTCCACTTTTCTTGGGAAATGTCATGGTCCTTGGGGAAATGTATAAAAGTCACACTCTTTGAAAAATCAGAGCAAAGCTTTAATCAAGGCAAATATTTTTAAAAAACCCAAACATTTTAGTGGCATGTTTGCAGCTCAAGCACCCAGAGGAGCTCTCTCTAGATCCAGAGTCCTTTCCTGGGTTTAGAGGAAAAAGGATGGCAGGCAGCAGCAGCCGTGAGTAATATTAAACCAAGTTTTTAATCCACAGTTCAGCTTGAGCCTTGGAGCCAGGGCAGGAGGCACTGTGCTTGACCATGGGAGATGACACCAAACAATTCAGTTTAACACCTAGGGACTTGAGCAATGTGGAGCAGAACAATTACAACTTTCAGAAAGGTGTTCAACTATGTTTTGTTTAAATTTAGTTTTTAGCCGACAGAGAAATATAAATACACACACATCAAAACCTTTTCTACATACTTGAAAAAATGAAGTCAACACTATAAAGTATGGATGACACATATCCTCTATTTTTCATTTACTGTTTCTTTTTGCAGAAGAGCACATGATTTGTGTTGTGAACGTACCAATATTTTTCTAAGTTTAGTTTAATTGTTTTCCTGCATTATTACTGTTATTCTGCTCCTCTGACTGAATATTCTCTCTATGTCCATCTGGTGAGTACTCTTTTCCCAAAATAGTTCATGACCACTCTTTCCTATATTCGCACGAGAGATGTACTATTATTATATTTGCATGGAAGAAGTTAGGTGATCCTCCAAAAATGTTTTTCAATGATATCATTTGTCTAACTTGTAAATGGATTTACAGTTCTAAATGTGACATCATAAGTGGAATGTGACAGGAGATCTAAGCAAGAAATATTTTGCAGTCTCACAGAAATCTAGCCAGAATTACTCTTTTTTAGATCCTGTTTGTTTGCCCAAAATAATTAACACTTGATCATAGAGATTAACCTGCAGCTATTGTTGTTCAGTATTCAATGTTTTTCCAACATTTAAAGTTGAACTGTTGCTGGATTTAAGAATATGGCTTTTGAGATACAATTCCACAGCATAAGCTGTTCTGGGAAAGAGCAGGAGCCAGCTCTGGAAGCATAACAAAGCATGTTTTGAATGCACAGGACATGCAAAGCCACAAATGCCAGCCAGCACCACATGCTTAAACCCACATTTAACAAACCAGAATTTCCTCGAGCACAATAATGCCTGCTGTGACAAGTAACTAAACTCTTGAGGAAACAGCTGTTAAAATGCATTTTCCTCTCCAGCTAAAGGAATTCTCACTACATAAACACCTTCAACAAGGTGATGCTTTGCATTTTCCTTTGTTTTTACATGCAGGTATCTCAAAGAAATTGCATTCAGACAGAACCAGCCCTGGCCCCCAAGATACCCAGGGAAAGAAACCTTCTTTTGATGTCACTGGGATCATGATTTGGTCATAATTGATTAATCCTCATTCCATTCCTGTGACACAAGAAGGGATACACAGAGATCACTTCACACATCAGTGCAGCACGGTGTTTCTGGAAAATATCAGCTGTTCCAAAACAGCATGCAGTTTGAAACAGGATGCAGTGGCCAACACTGTCTCCATCTGGAACAATACAGGAAATGATGAGTGGCATCACTTTAAATAGATTTTGGCCAGCATACTGGGATTAAGAGACTTCATTTTCAAAAGGTGCACAGGGACCTTAAACAACCATAAATAGTCAGGACTTTTTATGGGTGCCTCACTGGAGGAGCAGCAGCACAGGCAGTGTGGTGGTTCCTCATGCCACGGGGACACATTGCTTCCTTGCTGGATCATCTGCAGCTTTCACCAGGACCAACGGGGCTCCCACGACCAACAGAGAGCCACCCAAAGCCCTGACCCCGCAGAATGCAAAATCACAACAGTACTTGGAACCAGGGGAACAAAGATTTCACTCCCTGGAAATAGTCTGTGAGATCTGGCAGCAACATTTCCCATCAGATAGCAACCATGAGATCTTTGATACCTTATATAACTGCTATCCTTAAATAAATCGTATATCTAGTTCATCATTTCCCCCCCGATTTAATTAGAATTGTGCTTAGTTCTTCAGGTTGGTGAAGTCTTATCTTGCAATATGCTGCAGATGCTACTGTTTGGAGATTATGTTTGCTTTTTAATTAAAGTTTTTACTTGAGAGGTTTGTGATATCCCCACACTACCATTTAAGACCAAGAAAATAACTGTGTATTATTCTTAAAATGGGTAGCCATAGCATAATAAGAAACAATCATATTCAGCATATCACCAAGATCTACTACGTGGTTTTCATTTAGATGTGAGATTTTCTTAGCTCGTTTTTAATGAGCCTCCATCAGAAGCTCTATCAGAACTGTGAATTTTCCATGGTCATATCTCTATATTTTTTTAAGTTTAGACTGTTGAGCAGTCAGCAAAATCTTCTGTAGCAGTTCCCCTCCAGCATCAGAGAGTTCAGCTGAGCACTGCCATGCTAAGCAGCTGATTGCCCCCATAGCAGAGCTCTGCAGGTGGAGTGGGGACAAGGAAGAAACAGCTACAGCTCAAGAAAGCAGGAAAGAGAGACCTGAAATGGGGAGGGTGAGCCACAGAAACAGCAGCACTATGGAAAGGCTCCAGGAGAGGAAACTGCTGCAGGAGTCTGAGGCAAAGGTAGAAAAGGAATTACAACAGAGCTAAGGGAGGCAAGGATGCTGTGCCTTGACATCTGAGGCAGAGGGGTGCCCCAGTAGGGCAGGAGGGGGTGCAGAGAGGTGGCAGCCAATACATAATCTCCTGAAAGATTAGGAACCCTTGTTTGCTGGAAAGAATGATCTCAAGTCCTAATTTAGTAACAAGAGGGAGAGTTATTACTGCTCTGAGCAGTGTTGGCCCAGACCTCCAGAAAAGCACCAAGCACCACACAGACATAAACTGAAAAGATAGACCCTTGTCAAAGAGTTTCCAGGTTTTGTGTAGGGCAAGGTACAATGCAGGGATGCACAGAGGAGACTGCTCAGTCCAGCTTTGCAAAATCCTGCAGGCTTCTCTGCAGCTCAGCTAATTCAGTTATACCTTATTTCACTGTAGCAGAGCACAATCTCAATGCTGATTGGTACGTCTGGAAAATTCTGATTTGCAATTTTTGAAAACAGTTACTTAACACTAAAAAGATGCTCTCAATTTGAGTTAGTACAAAGCCTTTCCTTTCTCTAGTGGACCTTAAACTTAAGACAAGCAGCAAATAATATTCAGGAACTCTCCTCACATATGAAGACATGAGAAAGGAGACAATCCCTGCGCTAACAGCTTCTTGGTAAAGTCATCTGGGAAGAGCCATGTTTAGTATCTGATGGAGGGAGCATTACTTAGATCAGTTGCACTGACCTCAGCCTTGAGAGGGAACAAGACCCTGAAATGCTGTTCTATTTCAGTGCCTTTAGCAGAACCTGAGCCCGTGCTCACACACTGCACACAGACAGGACAGGCAGGAGCAGGGGCTTCATGGCACATTTACCAGCAGGTTTCAGACCTAGGCCTCAAGAGTGAGCACAGGAGCCTCAGGGCAATGCTCCAGTGCCCAGAGAATGTCACCCTTCTGAGAAAGGAGACTCTGGGAGTAAAACAGAAGACCTAGGTATCCTCTTCAGAGGTTGAATATTTGACTTTGTATCCAAGGCAACTGATTGGAGTGCAACAGGCAAACTGTGTCAAGTGTCCAGCCCAGGAGAAACGCTAGACCTTTGCCGAAAGGCATAACCACTTCCCCCTGCTAGATCTGGGCTTTGCAAGGATCTGAGTTTCTGATTTAAACACAGCAGCAATTGCTACCAGATGTGCACGTCGGGGCCCTGAATGCACTGACAGCCCTTAACAGGTGTGACCACCCCTGGGCCCCTTCTGCCCCAGGCACGGGGGCCCTCGGTCCCTGCCCAGCTCTGCTGGGCTGCAGATCCAGCCCTGCTGTGCCTGTTCCTCTGGGCAGTGACCCACGTGCTGACCTGAATTTCTGCTTTGCCTTGCACTTGTCTCGTCCCCATGAACTTGTCTGCCCTGCTGAGCTGTGTCAGCTGCCAAGCCTGGCCCACCCTGCTCAGGGACTGTGGGATGGGCCCCTACTCTGCTGGCCATGCTACCCTCCTCTTCCTCCTCAAAGAGGAAATTCTCTAAATTCCCCTTCCAAATTCAGATGGGTGCTACTAATTTGTATTTAACTTACAAGTTGGTGTTTTCATACTGCAGAGGATTAGAATGTTTTAGACTGGATACGGACAAGAGAAACGAGACAAAACTGAAATTAAATACCCAACTGTAAAAGAAAATTGAGTAGAATAAAATCTACTGCTAGAAACTTCTGCAAGTACCTTCTTTATATTTTGCTACTGTCTTAACAATAGGTAATCCATGGTAGCACTGATTCACACATCTCCACTTGCTGAATTACTTGACATCTAAAAAGCATCTGAGTTGGAGTTGAGACAGCCTGACGATCATGATGAGTTTGATATGTAAGCGTTTGGCTACTCCACTTTCAAGCAGTTCCACAGAAGTACACTTAAAGTGCCTGAATATTCCTCCCACTTTTTCTCTTCTTTTTTTTTTTTCTTTCCAATTTGTACAGTACCTGCATCTAGGAAATGACATGACCTGTGCACCAGATGTGGTGTGTAAAACTTCTGCCTGCCTCCCAGCCCCAGCGTGTGTGCCCCACGGGGTCTAACCCACCTCCACCCCAAATGAGGAACATATGGAGCACCATGAATGGCAGAAACAAGACTTCTCTTTGAACTACATTCTGCCTATCAAAGGGTCCTCTGTCTTGCCTTCTTCTTCTCCATTCCTCTGGGTAATCATAAGGAAAGAACCGAACATTCAGAAAAGCCTCCTGGGGACAAATTCATTGCTAGTGTAACTCTGCTGAAGTTAATGGTGTTGCACCTTGGATTAAAATGGCACCATAATATTAAAAACCAGAGACAGCATACTACCCTGTAATTACTGTCTAAGAGAGAAAAAAAATAATAAAAATGATTCATTCTTATAAGACCTCAAAGGGCACAGCTGGCTTAGTCAGTTTAAAAGGTGAAAATAAAAGAAGGCAGTTAGAACGTAGTGATTTTAAATTTGTATATATGTATATAAATATGGATAAATGACAGATTTTAAAAATAAAATATGCTAGAAATATAACTTAATGTGACTGTGAGTTTTAAAAGGCAGACAACAGAAGTAGCTCTTAGGAAAATTAAAGGCCTTCTTTCATACTGGCATAAATTAGGAATAAATTCCTTTTAATCAAGCATTACACCATTGTAAACTTAATGCAAAGGAATTTGGGCCCCGCAGCACCAAAATTGTTATTCTGTAACACAATCAAGCACCAGGAGTTGCATTTTCCCCTTTTTTAAAAAGAACAATGTTATTTTTTTAGCCAGTTAACATTTAAAGGTCATTGCTACGGGAAGGAAACATTTCTTGTATTAAGTTTGGCGAAGTTGTTAGAAATGCGCAGTCTGTTCCTTTATGGACTTCACAACACCATGTGGAGGGTGTGCAAGACACTCTGAAGCTCAGGGATACTGTACAGTGTAACAGCAAAGGCAAAGCAGAGGTGGGAACTGCATGGGCTTCAGAGGCATTTGCCAGCAGCAGCTGTTGTGTCTCCATCTTTCTTGTTATTTAAGTGAGGTTCATCTAGGCAATAACCCTTCCCATCCAAAGGAATAAAATCTCATGATGAGAATTCATCTTCTGAGCACAGGAGGTCCTAAGGAAAGAGCACAACCCCCAATATTTCTGCAGACTGGCTAAACAGTATCTCTGCCTACCTACCTCCCAGTGCAATGAACGATGGAGCAAACACTCGGCGCTCATTATTGCTCAGCTGTCCCCTGGTGGTCTCACAGCGTCCCGTGCCCACAGAACACAGCTTTCCTTTATGTGTAATCAATAACAAGGCTGCCACGCATGCCCTTTGTACCTGCTGGAGCCAGAACACAAAGTCTTGCTCACCCTAGCTGTGCCAGACATCTCTCTTTCCTAGAATAAATTACCTGGGGAAATCAGGTTTCCTTGTACAAACAAACCAGGCTTTCAGTTACACAGTAACTGAGACGTTCGAAAAAAAAACGGGGGGAGAGGGAAATTGGCTGACAGGAAACCACTGAGGAGTTTTAGCCAGCTAAGAAAAAAAATCAGGGTTTTGAAGACAAATTTTCACCAAAATATTTTCTGATATGTTGCTTTGTTATTAAAAATCCCCAGCAGGATCCATAATCATCTGTGGAGGTTTTACCACTTATTCATTTATAGACAAATATTCCCTCAGTCAGGCAGGCCTCAATTACAAGTGATGTTAGTTTCTTAGTTGATTTCTCAAAGTAGATATTAACATTAGAGAAAAAGATTTCCTCCTGTTAAAAGACATAGAAATGCCCTCCCCCAAAAAACAAAATGTAGTTCTCCTTTTCCCTTGCTACTGAGATAGACACATGCTGACTTTTCATTAAAAATGTCACAGCTGTCAAGCTCTACTGAGACAGAGCAATGAACACAGTCTTAAAGATAACAGAAAATTGCAAAATGTATAAGATTTTACACAAATAAAATTTGAACAACGTTTTCCTTTTGCTCCTTGGTACAGATTGGTTATCCTGTAAGGCAGACTTACCTCTTTACCCAAGAACTGTCTGTAATAAGAAGGGCTAGAAATTAATTTTCAAACGAAAGTTGAGTATAATGAAAATACATGAGTCCAAAAGCTGGGGATTTAGGCAAAATATCAAATACAAAGTCCTGTGACAGAACAGCAAGACTTATCAAGGCTAAAGAGCTACAAAAATCCCTGTCATTTTCCATTGTTTCAAGGCAAACAAGACTTTGCTAGTTTTAGCACATATTCCTTTGTTCACCCAGGAAGATCCATTCTACAAAAGCTTAATTAATTTCCAATAGGCTACATGGAAAAAGCCTTAGTTTAAAATTTAGAAGATAAGACTTCATCTAACAGCACGTTATTTAACATAATGAAATCCACAGGAAAAAAAGCAAATCCTTTGAGGCTTTATCACACTGCAGTAGACTTCAGAGATGCTGATTATGAGATCGTGTTCACACAAAAACAACACATTAATTACCCAGAGAGCCTTGAAGTGAGCAGAAAGATTGCAGGAGTGGATTATCAATTTCTCTGTCTTGACAACACTTGGAGCTTGACCTTTCAAGCATTCAGGCACCTAGCCCGTAGGTATGTGCTATGTGAGGCATTTAGTGGGTGTTGAAAGTTCTACTTGGTGACAATACTCATTTCTGAGTGCCTTTATTCCTTTAAAAATCATCTGTCACTTCAGGTTTTTTTATAAGCAGTTTGAATTTCAGAATAACATCTATGAGAAATCTTAGGATATTGCCTGGATCATGATCTCCTTCTTGATATAACCCAAAGCAGGCATAAAGATATGATGAAAAAGAACCAAAGCAAAAGTATAATGTATAAATATATATGATATATAATTGTGTGCCATTCCAGTTTAGCCATTCCCTGCAAGTGTTTTTCTATGCAAAATATGCTGATGAGAGCACCTTTTCAAAACTGTAATTTGTGAAATATACTGCTTATAGGATTACAAAGGGCTCATGCCTTCAACAGAACTTGTATTTATGCCTAAATTATGTACATGTTTATCTGTATGAATGACTTGGGTCTATAATTAAAGGTTTTATATTAAGTTGGATCTTTTAATGAAAAATGTCACCAGTGAAACAGCAGAACAGAGCCCCAAAAATAAAGAAGTGTGTACCTTTTATTAAGAGTCATCTCCTTAACTTTGTGCATTAAATCCTCTGTAGACACACCTGAAACTGCAATATCCAGTGATCAAAATGAAACATGTCTGGGGAAGAAATAAAATCCTATTTACTTCTGCCCATTTCAAAGAGGCAGTCAGTACGAGAGAGATTATAAAGGGAAAACTCAAGCAAAAAGATATTATTTTTCAGCCTCAATGACAATTTGCTTGGCTTTGAACGAGCTATCCAAGCTAAGGTGTTTGTATAATGTTATTTGGATTGAGGTCATCGTTTCCTATTCTGCAAATGACAATACACACCTGCTGTAGATCACACAGGAGAGCAGATTGTAATTATCACTGTTTATATCAAAGGGCACTTATTCATTCTAATATTTTTGGAGAGTTGGATGCTGCTATTGCTGTTGCTGGGTATTTAGTCTCAAGTGATTTAACTGATTATCAGTCTCTATGCTTTGCTAGTGCCTGCGAGCAATAGAATCTTCAGCAGAGCTTGTGAAAAAACATTGCTTTCTGAAAGGGTCCTATAAAAACTCCATTTCTTATACACAGCACAAGAGACCATTTAAACATCATTGGCTTAAGTGTTGTGTAAATTAGTCAGCACTGCAAAGACATGGGCGCTGTGGGAACAAGGCAAATTTGGGGACCAGAGACACCGACACCACTTCTGCTGCGGGAAGGTCTTGATGCCACCAGTCCTAACCTCACCCGGATTAAAGGTGACGAGCCTGAAGTTTTGAGGCTTACACATAACTTCATCCGTATGAAGGGTGACAAGACTGACCGCTATATACAGCACTGGGTGGCAGCGTAAATGTGCTGCTGGAGCAGGCGCCAGCACAGAACTATTTTGGTTTACACGGAGTTATGTGCCTGCCAAAAAGCTTCACGTCATCTTACCTTCCTCACGTAGCGGTCAACACATCCCGAGGCTTTTTTATACCAGAAATACACCTAAATGGCATCACAGACAGCCACAGACGCCATGCTGACCTCACCTTTTCCATTTGCGCCTTTGGGTTGGAACCCAAACACTTCAGGAGTCGCCTCCTCCAAACCCGTGTGGCAGTGAAGGAAAGCGCCTCAAGGAGCCTCAACACAACTCCTGCCAACGCGCTTTGTATCCGGCCCTAACCTGAAGCAATCGCTGGTTCCACCCCTGGCCTGGCGCGTCCCGTCCCTCCCCGGTGCCCCGTGTCCCTCCCCGGTGTGCCCGTGCCCCTCCCCCGTGTTCCGTGTCCATCCCCCGC
>VZTB01007846.1:185768-223304 GCA_013397245.1 Thryothorus ludovicianus | reverse complement strand
CCCGGCGCGGGAGGCGCGGGGGCCCGGCCCGGAAGAGGCGGGATCGCGGCGGCGGCTCCGGCGGCTGAGGCGCGGTGAGGGGCGGTGAGGGGCGGCGGGGCGGATGCGGCGGAGGGAGAGAGGGAGGCTGTGAGGGTGGAGGGAGCGGGTGCGACCCCCGCGTCCTCCCTCAGCTCTGTCCGGGCCGCTGTGAGGGGACGGGGCTCCGGCGGAGCCCTCCTGGGTGAACCAGCCCCCTCCGCCGCTCCCTGCTTGGCCTTGGGTGCAGGAGGGTGCCGGGTCCGGGCCCCGCGGGGTGGATGTGATGGTACCGGGATAAACTGTGAGGGCAGCACCGCCAGCTGCTCAGGAGAAGCTGCAGCCGCGGGTCCCCGGGGCAGCGCTGCCCCCGCCGCCCTCAGCCCGACTGCCACAGGCTTGAGGAGCGAAGTCCCTGGGAGACAGCCCGTAATAAAAAGCTGGCGGGGTTAGCCCCTGGCAGAGCAAAGGAGGATGCGCTTGCCTCGGGAGGTGTGCGCTCCTCGGGGGGGAGGCTGCCCAGGGCCTCTGGAGGCGGCAGACGCGAATGTCTGAGGCCGCTGAAGGGGAGCCCTGCGCCGATTCCCCGGGAACATCCCGCTTACCTGGGGCCCGGGCTGCTCATGGGGACAGCGGGCATTGAGGGTGTATTTTGTGTATTTTAGCCCCTGGGGTTTAGCAAATCTTTGGGAGACAGCAGAAGAGGTTATTTTGGAAGTCGAGAGCCAGATACCATAAAGGCTCTAAATTATGTGGGGCTTGTTAAAACAGTGGGCTTAGAGCCCTTCTGCTCAGATATTAAGACCAGATTTTGCTGATGGACAGTGCCAGATAACACCAACATCTGAATAGCAAATGCATATATACAAAAATAAGGCACCTAAGGCCTTAAGCACAAATCCCATCAGACAGGCATATTATGAGGTAATTTAGCACCCTCTTAGGTGCTGACCTTTCCCTGAATCAAGTTATTAGCACATAAATTACTGTGAATAAATCTGATTATTTTGCCTGTCTTGCTGGTTATCTGTATCTGTAGGCTTTGCATGATATTCTACCTTAGCAAACTTTTGAAGCTGATTGTGGAATGTTTTTCATGTCAAAAGTCAGTATCAGGAGTAGATGGGGAGTGTGTTCTGAAGTCCCTTTTTCTGTGAGGCATCTATGCTGTCTTCCCAAAACCCAATAGCTGTGTCAGTCTAACTTTTCCTTGTCCTTCATTTTCACTACATCGACTTTGGTGGCTATTACAATGAGCATCTTCATACATTGCTAAAGCCACTTTTGTTGTGCTCATGTTTAAAGTTTTCAGAATGACTTCCTTGGGTGACATGCCCCCAAATTATGAAACGATGTTTGCTCATCGATTCACATCGGATGATGAAGAATACCAAGAGTATCTGAAGCGCCCTGCAGATCCCCCTCCTATAGTTGAAGAATGGAGAAACAGATCTGGTGGCAACCAGAGAAACAGAGATCGGTACTGGATTTTATTTTTCATCGTGGTAATTTCACAAATACAGTTAAATGAGAATTGATTTCAGAAGAAGTACAGGAATCTGTTCTGTTCATTGAAGTATTTCCTTACTACTTAAACATAGGTAACTATGTTCAAGAGAAATACAGTCTTCTCTGAAAAGTAATGAGGTTTTACATTTTCTCTGTATTGATTGGCAAAGTTTTTTGCATTGTTTATAAAAGTACTAAATTAGTTGCATTTTAGTAAAGAATAAGCTGGAAACCATTACCCTGGGGTTTGTTATTGCTCAGCCAGAAACATTTTTCCAGAGGGGAAAGATGAGATTTCTGTAAAACTAAGTAGTCTATCTTATGCTGGATGATAACTGGCAGGAAGATGTGCAGAGGAACAAGCTACTGTGTGATTATCTGTTACTTGCTGTCCAGAAAACATTTCATTTGTAAACTAAATATTTGCTGTACTTTTTAAGATTAACCTGTATTTCTTTTATTCAGTAGAAGTGATTGTAAAATCAGTCATCCAATCTGTCTGGCAAGTACAGTGTTACCTGCCAAAGCAAAATACTTTGAATTATTTCTTCAAGATGTAATTGCAGCTTTTTACTGAATTTTGGACAGGTGTTTGAGTGACTGAAAAACAATTACAGCATATAGTACATTTGGGAATACTAACATCAGCCTTTAATACAAAGTAGTTAAACTCAGTCCAGAACAATTGGAAAAACTCCTTAGCTAAATATCTAAATAGGATTTGTCCCTTATCTGAAGACATTGTAACTTTTTCTCACCTTAGAAGCTTGTCATTAAGTTAAACACAGAATCACAGATTAAAAGCAGGTGATTGTTCAAGATGTTCTTAAAAACTCTGTGCCTCTTTGAATTGATGAATTCTTACACCTACAACTATGGTCACAAAGTGAACTTTTTGCAAATGTTGTTTGCAAAATTGCGAACAATTGCAAACAAATTGGCTATGAGGCAGATCAAGCATTGATAGGAATTGAGATAGAGCTGAAAAGACAAAATTTAGACTGAACAATGGCTAAACACCACTGATAAGGTACAGTGTGGGAATCTGCAGGAGACTCTGGTAGCAGTGTTTCAGCAGTAGTATGTATTTTAGGGAATATTCCAATTCCAGGACTCAGTGCTGTTAGGTAGCTGTAACTGTACTGATCCTGCTCTGCCAAAGCTTAAATTACGAAATTCAGGAAAGATCTTGGATGACTGTAGGTATGTTTTCACGAATTTCTCATATAAACATGTAAATATTTGAGTGTATTAACAGTTACATGACAGTTTTCATGAAAACGGCCAAATAAAAGAGATCATTACAATTCATTTTTTTAGGCTTGATATAATTTATGTCTGATGTATCTTCTCATTGCAGGTTTCAAGATGGCAGATATTTTAGAGGGGACAGATACAACTGGCAAGGTGACTACAGATCTAATCAGAGGCCAGATAGAGGCTGGGGTAACAACTACCAGCAGCACAGACAAGGACAATCCTACCCATCCCACTATGGACAATATGGACAATATGGCTACAACTCCTACAGCCCAGGGCCTCGCTACCATCCCTACTGACACCCCTGAAAGTCCAGTGATGTTCTGTAACAAATTCAGTTAGCTTTTAGTTTTCTTATTTTTTCCACCGTTTTATAGATAACTGAATAACCAGTGTTACAGTCCAGTTTTTCTGTAGTGTGACATGAAAAAGGGAACTCCTTTTATGAATAATAAAAGCGTGTTGTATGGAGTTTGTTTAGAGTCTGTAGATTTTAGATTAAATTTTTATCTTCTTTTGTCTGAGTATGTATTGTGCACGTTTTTTCTTCCATCACTGAGATTTCTCTGTATTACAATTTAGAAACCAAACCAGGTGAGGGGAAGATAGGATAGCTGTGGTTTGTATGCAGCCTGTAGCAGTGGCACATTGCCTTAAGATAGCTCTTTTTGAAAATAACATACTGTGTCTTTCTGCGGAGAGAATTTCTTAGTTTGGCTTTGGACAGTGAAAAGCTCAGTTTGGTTTGAATTTCAGATGCCTTAAAAGTGAGAAGAGAGATCCTATTACTGAAATATTTTATGGGGTCAGTAGAGTGTCTGTCGACTCAATGGCTTCAATGCATTTGCAGTATTCCTTTTAAAACACGGTCTAAAAGTTGGATTAAAAAATAAGTAGTTAAATATGTATCTTCTTGTAGTAGTTTAGTGATATATGTTTTACCTGAGAAGTAATATCAAACTTAGATTAATCTGTGTCATCTTCAAAAAAATTCGGTGTGTGCTAAATAAATTTAAGAATTCCCATTTCAGTAAAGCTGTACAACTTCAATGCTACTGTAGTTTGTATGAAATACTTTGTGCATGTTATAAAAAAAAACAAACTGCTCTGTACCTTTTTTCTGTATGGGGAAATAGTATAAACAGTGCAGAGTGTTACTCAGTTCTTAGAATTTAAGATTTATGGGGTTTTTTAAGTATTCACACAATAAAATTATAGTTCACATGTAAGGATGTTTCTGAGTGTTTCTGAAACCTACTTTTGAGACATTCAGGATTGCAACATTGTCTCCTCAGCCAACAGCTGAACAAGGACTGACAGGTAAGTGCTAATACTGGACAGCTGTGGGCTTAAGTTAGAAGAATGGCCTACTCAGCTGCAATCAGAAGGATGAGACACATTGTGATTAATTAGAAGCCTGGAGTGTTAATCCACTATGCCCATTCTGCTCTAATAGGGTCAGAGTTCCCTGTTTCCCCATTTATGTGATCAGCTAATTTGTATCGAGGGAGCAGTGCATGTCTTTGTACTTGACATTTTCTTCAGCTGCTGTGCAGAAACAGGGCCCCATAACTGCTGACTGCTGTAAAAGTCATGGCATTATGTGATAAGGGGTGCAAATTAGTGCATCTTGATTTAAAGACAAAGTGCAGAAGTCAAAAGCAGAGTCCCCAGCTCATCAGATGCTCTTAAGAGCTAAAGGCTGTGTTTACACAGAAAGTCACTGTATGTAGCTTTTCCACAGGCTGTGATACACAAGTGTCTTCACCTACGTGCTAAGTATTTGTTTTCTGCTTTTCTTGTAATACTGTTAGCTCTGATACAGGTTTTAATGTATTTGCCTTGAATTCAGTTAGAAATCTTTTCACAAGAGGTTTGTTTTTCCTCTAAGGAGTCCTACTGGATGAAATGCACTCCTTTGAGCCTTCATTAATACCATGGAGCCTTTGCAAAGGGAGATGTGAGATCATGCAAAGTTCTTTCGTCTGCTCTGTGGAGAGCCTGGAAATCGGTACCCTTGGTGGAATTCCCACTTAATTCAGAATCCTGTGCAAAGTGCCAAAAACCCCAGGCTCCCCCTCCAAGAAGGGAGTGCATCTCTTCCTGCAAAGAGCCTGACACTGCCAGCTACACCACGGAAGTCAGGCTGTGCCAGGATGTTCTTCTTCCACACCATCTGGAGTAGCATGTCAGGCTGAAATGAAACCCAGCAGAAAGAACAGATCTGTTTCATCTCTTGCTTTCCTCCAGCTCAATAACTATTTTATTATTTTGATTATCTTTCAGCTAGTGAATAAAGAGTCCTAGAAGGGTTTGGGTGGGAAGGGACCTCAAAGATCATTTAGTTCCAACCTCTGCCATATCTTCCACTAGACAGGTTGCTCAAAATCCCATTCAGCCTGGCCTTGAACACTTTCAGGCATGAGACATGCACAGTTTCTCTAGGCAATGTGTGCTGGTGTCTCATCACCCTTGAAGGAAAGAATTATTTCCTGATACCATCTAAAGCTGCCCTCTTTCACTTTGAAGCCATTCCCCCTTGTCCTTGTCCCTCTCCAGCTCTCCTGTAGCCCCTGGAGGTACTCTAAGGTCTCTCCTCTTCTACAGAAGGTGCTTTAAGGTCTCCCCAAATTCTTTTCCAGCTCTCTCCCTGTTCTCATGAAAGCATCATGACTCCCACTTTGCTGGCTGTGCAACAAAGCATGCCAAAAATTTGCCAGGTGGTGCAGTATTCCAGAAAATGGCAAATCCAGTCTTCAGCACTGTAGAAGCAGATAGATCAGGATGGCCGAGGTGGAAGTTATGAATTAGAATAACACATTTCATGGTCTTGGCTCTCAGCTTCTGAGTTTCTTGACTGAGACCAGGAAAGACAGGCCAGTGCACCTTCCCAGTTCGTGTTTTTATATTCATGATTCCCATATGCCTTACCAGCAGAGCTCTCAATTCAACTTTAAGGGTTTGTATCATTTACAAAACTTTTCCTTGGAACAATTATGGCAAGAGTCTAATTTGGGGAGGCAGGAGGAGAGGAATACATTGCTAAATATGTGCACCAGACAGAAAGATAAATAAAATTCAAAATATTTTACCTTATTTTCCACTTAGGTTAATTGTATTTATGATAAAGTCCAGTTTACTGTCTCTCTCAAGCTAAATAAAACCAGTTGAGTATTGCCTGCAATTACAAGTTGTGCATTACAGTGTGTTACAGGTGATAAAACTGAAGCTGGGTAACTTTAATATTTGCAACTTCAAACACTACAGAAATTGTTTGCTTTAACTATGCTGGAGATTGCAGGGTAAACATTAAAATTCGGTGTCTGGAATCTGACTTTAGGAGATCTCTTCCATCTGACATTTGCTCAGACATCATTATTATCATGAATAAAGCAAAGGTAAGTGTCATGTATTAAAAAATGACTGCCATATTATCAAGAGTATGAATGTAAAGTTCTGAATGGGGCTTTGCAGCAGTTCTAAATCCATTCCTGAACATATACAGCAATTTTGCACGGATTGTTAATTGATACTGAAGAACAACCATGCTAAATTACAGGTGCCAGGGCAAATAACTAAGAAAAATCAATAGCTTTTATACAATTTCTTAACTACATTTTAAAAAATGCTAGAGGCTTTCAAGTCACAACTAAGTCCCTAGAAACTTGAATGCAAAATAACGTGCACAGTAAAAAGAAAAAATCTTACTGTGATTTGTGAGATCCAGTTTTACAAGTTTTCAATGCTATTCAACCTCTATTTTATTCTGTCTGTGCAGCTGGGAACAGAAATGTGCAGATGTGCTTTGAAAGGTTAGTTAGAAGCTGAACTACTTTCCAGAAGCTTTCAAGAAGACATTTTATACTGGCTAGACAAATGTCATTTGTGATAAAAATATAATCAACATTCAACTCCTGTTGAATTTTATCTACTGTTTAAATATATTTTAATATATTGCAGCAGTTATACATTTAAATATATTTAAATTCATACTATTAATTTGCTAATAAATATTCTGCTTAACCAAGGAACATGTCCACATTTGCTTCATACTGAGATGGTGGAAGGGAAGAGCTTTTTGTATCAAATTAAAGAGAAGGTTTTATCTGCCACCACCCCTATTCCTCAGGCAAAACAAACATCTCTGAATTACACAACACTGGGGAATTTTTCTGGCTGATCCAACTGTGCTGTCACACCTCCTCTGAAGCTCAAACAAGAGGAATATGAACACCAAGCAAGAAGGAAGGGAAACCAGGACTGCTCCCTACCGCAGGTGCTGACCACCTTGGGAGCAATTTGGCAAAACTGCACCTCCTTTGCCTTTCATTTGCCAGTCAGGAAAATTGCTATAATCTGTCCCCTTGTCCTTGAATGTTAGAAGAGAGCTACACAGCCCTGCTTGAATTATGCACAGCGCTGATGCTCTAATGCCCAGAAGCTAAGCAAGATTATAGGGCAGATCAGGTTTCCCTGAAAGCACCTAGGAAAAATGCAGCCTGATTCGAGACACACAGAGGTAAATCTAGAGATCAAAACTGAGTCCAGCAGCCCCAGCACTGTGTGGAGAGTCAATGGCAACCGTGCTGTGGTGGTGCACAATGATCTTGCCTCTCAAGAGGCTTATTTTTCGATTAGGCCCTGCAGGCTGGAATGTATTTTTGTGTTTACCATGGCCTATATTTTTCTTCAGAAAGCGTGGACTGCACTTAGTGGTTGTCAGTCCTCATTTGCTTGTGTGAAACAGTGATGCCAAAGTGTTATTTCTGCACAGCTCGCCGCTGAATAAGTACCCTGCCCTGTTAAAATGCACATTTATTACAAAACATGGTGGAAGTTGCTAATACCTACATTTTACTCCAAACCTAATGAACACATAACAGGAGAAATCATATCACCATCCTCAATGCATAACTTCTGTGTTGTGACTAGCACGAAAACAAATGAATGTTGTCTTTATCCTAACACAGAGATGCCTTTTGTTTTAATCAAATCATACTTCAGTAGCTGGCTTTCCTCCCCCCAACAAGTATGGGCTCCTTTTATTTTGGGGAGGTTTTGTTGTATATTGTATAATTCAAACTTTGCTTAATTAATAAAAGGTATCTCAATAGTAAGGCTCAAAACTGCTTCTGCACAATATTTGAAGAAAAAACCTTATTCAAGAAATGAGTTAAAGTTATGAAAATAACTTATTTGTTATAGAGCTATAAAAATAATTAACGCTCAATCTCATCTATGAAAAAAAATCTCCAAGGATTCAAGCAGAATTTTCAAAAGGAAACACACTACATGTTAAAAGAATGATTAGGATACTAAGATTTTTCTTGCTTTTGTTCTGTGTGAGGAAAGGTAAAAGGCATTTATATACCCAAATAAATTAGATACTTAAGATTATAATCAGTACTGCTGAGGTAAAAGTTAAAAGCCCAACTATATTGTAAGACATTTCACACAGCTTTTGGCCAGGTTTAGCATGATCAGAAAGTGAATGCTTTTTGTCCAAAGTTATGCCTGAAGTTTGTTTCTGAAGAAATCCTTGAAATTATACATTTTCCTATTGAAAATGTGCTCAAGAAAAATAAAATTACAGTAATAATTGCCAAAAGCAACCAGCCCCAAATGGTTACATACTCTTTTTACATAACAAGAAAATTATTTTTTCCACAGCAAAGGCCTGGTTTTTAGTCATGTCATCTTGATTTATGGAGGCTACTGAGACCTAAACCAAAGTACATTTAAGAATACTGCTTCAGTGGTTTTAATGGTACGAGCATTTAAATACAGCATACAGAACCTCTGGAGTTTACATCAGTTTAGTGCAAGAGCTCTGTGGGGACACACATTCTCCTCAGATCAAGCTCATATTACTCATTTACAGCCACACACTTGAAACACAAGCTCTGAAGTGAGCTGAGGGAGCATCAAGCCTGGGGTACACATACGTTCCTCTAAACCCCAGCTAAACTCCTGTAAGAATGGAAAGGAGCTTTACCTTAAATTGCCAACATCGGCAAATCCTATTTCTCCAGGCTTGCAGCTCAGAGGATACTTCCATCAGAAGGAGTAATTTAATTTTTTTATGTTCTAAGAGAAAATGGGAGTTGTTACAGGACTAGCAGTGAAGGGAAGGAGCATGGCTGAGCTAAAGGATTCTTTTGTGGCTGTTTCCCCAGGTATCCTGCAAAGGAGAGAAAGTGTTGAGATTTGACTGCTGGTCTCCAAGTGACTTTATCGCCACATCACAGCCTGGAGGGTGGGAAACAAAAAACAAAATCCAACCAAATAAAAAAAACCTCAATAACAAAACAAATTCCTTCCTCCACAGACTCCAGGGACCTCCCCATCATAGGACAAGCTGGCAGAATGCAGAGTCTGGAAGCAGTTAAGCAGCTGGCTCATTACTGGCACAGCTTAAGTCCTTAAGTAAGGTGGACAGATCCAAGGGACAATAAACAAATCACTGTTTATTACATATCCTGCAGTCTGGCTAAATCCAATTGAAGAAGCTTTTTAGACCCCCTCCAGTAGGATTTTCGTTTTTAGAGACAAAATGGATTTAGTGCTAGGTAATAAAAGCTAAGCCTAATCTTACTTCTCTCCATACCTGCATTAGACATATTCTTACTACTGACCTAAAAATGTTTTTTAAATGTGATACTGTTTTTACTCCTGCCTTCCTATCCCTGCCACTTCCTGGCACCAGGCCACTTATTTCAGATATAACTGTTCTACTAGTTTCTCATATTCTGAGCTCTTCTGAAGACAAGAACTCTTAAAGCAACTTTAAAATTCTAAAAAGACAATTTTGCCACTGTTCCAGTCATTCTTCCAGAACTAAAAAGAAAGTGAAAAGGATGTTTGCAGAAATAGAACCAGACATGCGTGTTACATGCTCAGCTACAAATCACATTTAATGCTTTTGTGTCTCATCTTCCATCTGTAAGACTGTGGTTCTCTGCCCTGTTTGGCTACAAAACCTAGCAGGCAGCAGCTACTCCATATAAAGCACAGGTATGGTGTATAAATCTCACCTGGGGTCTGCATGTTGCAACACAATGCATTAGAAACATTCTGGCGAACAATTAATTAGATTGTTGCTTTTAAGATTTTTTTTTACTAAACCCAAAGATACTATGAAGGCAGTGACTTGTTTTAAACAGTGTCTTTATCACACTCAATAGTCATATAGCATGAATACATATATATCTATGTGGGATTCTGAAGCCTAGAAAGCTCTCAAAGCTAGACCCACAGTAAACACTAAGTGATTCTAATCCTAAACTTTAAATAGCATAAAGACAGCCCCATCATAACTAAGAGGTGTGGGTAGTCCAACTTGACAGTTAACACTGAATTATATAGAGGTGAATTAAAAACAAGGGGACGATCTACTCAAACTACATTTGACATCAATAAAACTTGTGACAGTTACTGTATTGAACGTGCTATTCATGTATATTTGATTGATTTTATAAATACTCTAACACACACCATACAGTCACAGCAAGGGTAAGCAAAATTCCAGCCTTAAAAGTACTACAGTGCTTGGTTTGTTTTTTTTAAAAAAAACAAGCAGATGCAAAAATGTTAATGTAAACAATCAAAATTACATAGTTAAACATCTGAGTTTCAGAAAATATAAAAGGTAAAGTTGTTCTTTGCACCTACAGAAAAGGAAAGGAAAAGAAAAGAAAATACAGTGGTGAGAGGAGGAATGGATGAGTCAGCTATGATGGAAGAGGGGATGTACTGGTGAATGAAAAGAGTGACAGATTAACCATTGCAACAAAAAAACTCTTATTAGAAATATAAGTTTAATTCTAGAAGAGTCTACTGAAAGGTCAGTGTCCTTAGTAGCTGAGAAGATGAAACCATGCAACTGAAGGTAAAATAAAAATCTACTTAAAAGTAATTTGTAATTGATGAGAACTGGAAGACAAAGATGGCATCACAGACTGTTGGCAAGAGAATTCCTCCATATGGCATCTATTTCTCATTAATGCTCTGGGGGAGGATCCTAGACATCCCAGCAGGTCCTGTCGTGACTTTGGATCCAAAGCTGTCCACAGGCTCAGCTGCTCTCTGGCTCAAGTCCACGTTTGCTGCACATAATGCACACAGCAGTGCCAGGAACACGGGCTGATGAACGGCTTCTGTCTCCTTCGATCACACCTCCCATGCTACGTTTGGAAAGGTGGAAACCTATCCCTAACCATGCCACCCAAGACATGGCTCAGGAAACCTTCTCAGATTCTTCACATTTTCTGCTACTAGTATAAAAACTTCCAGGATTCCCTCTGAAAGCTGTTCTTTGAACTCCTTTGGAGCTCATTGCCAATTCTTTCTCTCAACAATAGCTTAAGCCTGAGAGCTCTTCACCCACTACACTGTTTATCATCAGCTATGGATTGGTTATTTTGGGACAGCTTCATTGTGGAGCAGTGTGGCAGTGACTTTGTAGTATTTTTGTCTGCACCACTTGGGATAAAAGCAGCTTATTCATAGATCCCAGCTGAGTTCAAGATCCTTACAGCACCTATAAACATCTCTGTGGAGCACCCCTACCATTGCTTGTAAGAGGCAAGAAGAGTTTAATATGATAATCTCAGTAAATTTCACAAGAGTGCCTCAGTTTCAAAAGCTGTGAGGAGGTTATTCAACAAAGAAAATTACCATAGGTAATAAAAATCACTGACACCTCACTGGGAGGTGCCTGGGTTAATACAGACAGGATGGAGAACACTACAGACTTGAAAACAAGAAAAGGGTCCAAAGAGCAGAACTGATTTGAATTCCTATGGATTAAGCTTCTAAATAAACCACATTTTTTTCTATGAGCATAACAGATGTAAATACATAGGAGCAGTGAGCCCACTGCAGCACGCTGAGAGCCTAAACAAACGTTCTAACGCATGAAGGATCTCGTGTGTGTGACATCTGCATCAGGACCGGGCTGGGGCAGAGCCCTGCGTGTCCCCGTGGCACTGCCAGCCCTCGGGCACAGCTGGATAACAGCTGGATAACAGGGCTGATGGCTGCCAGCAGCTGACAAACTGCACATTCCCATGCAGCAGCAGCAGGGCCTTCTGTTTGAACTAGCAAAACACTCCAGCACAATCACTGATCTGTAGCTATGATTTTACTCTGTGTCCACATCTTACTCCATTTCCAAGTCAAATTAACACATCACTTCAGATTAGGGTAAGCACAACATCCTGAATACTGATACAGGCCAGAATGTGATCACACTAAACTCCATTTGTAAATCTTCTTCATTGACTCTTTGTCAGGAAACTTCACTATACACAGAAGGAAATAAAGGAATAAACCAAAGATCATATACTAAAGAAACAACTAAAATGGGTATTTTAATTCACATTTGTAACTTTTTAAGAGCTTTCAAATTTATATGGCTTTAAATAATGATTTTTACAAAAAACCATTATTTCATCTGTGAAAGGTATTAACATTAAATTAAAAAGCTCAAGGAAAATGAGGTTCCATTTTTCACATTTGTAATGAGCTTACTCTGGCTGTGCAGTGGAAGATGTATTTATCATGCAGAGCCTGTCCTCCTTGGATGCTGCCTTCCAGTTTGGACTGGAAGCACTGTGTGTTAGAGGATCATTAACCAGGGTCATGTATATCATCTCTCCCTCACAAATGAACACTGTCAACACTGCATAAGCCACAGAGACACTGTATAATCAGGGCCCAATGTACACATTGTGCCTCACACACGACAGAGCAGACAGACTAAACTGCACAAAAGAAATCTGTATTTCCCTGAAACAGACCCATCCCAAAGCAAGGGCAAGGCAATGGCCTCGTAGCTGCTGGTCCATCTGCTTGGAGCTGGTCTATCCTACACAGACACCTCTTGCCCTGAGGGATCCTGCCACCAAGAGTTATCACAAAATTCTATTACCTGGCTTCCAGATGGACAGTGCCCTTATCCCTAGGATTACACAAAGTTTCAAGCACACTGCAGGAGCTTTACACTGTGAACACATTATGAAAGAAGATTGGAGACAAATACCACCTTACACTGCCTTGTACAAATCACGGTGTAGGGAATGAGTACTGTTTCTTGGAGCAAAGATCTGGGTCATAGAGCCATATCACACACTGCTTTCACATCCAGACACTCCAAGAAAACACTGGCTGCATAGATTTATAAAGCAATCAGATTGCATGGTGAGAGGTACAGAGGTATATGGAAGAATTGCTTTCTTCACACTTATATTCCTGTCTCTGAGCTCTTAATGCAGTTATCTCTGACCACTGCTGCACTGCTGAAATTACAGGAAACTAATTACTGAAATTGCATTAATTTCTGTTAAGTTTTTCCCACACAATCCTGTCTCTTAGCAATCACTCTTGACCCCTACCATTCCAGAAATCATTTTAGGTTCCTCTTTTTGCCATAAAAGAGAGGAATGCAATGCAGTACTGAAGAAAACTGAGTAAGGTTTCCATCTCCTTCCAGGAGTCTCAGGATCCACTCTTAAATCTTTTTCCTTTACTATTTAATGGTACTATAATTACTGTTATTCTCCAGTGTTCAGAATAATCACAAAACAAATACAACCTTAATTATGCTCTTATTATTATTTGTATCACAGGGGCAACAAGAGATTTTGAGCTTTACCAAAGGAACAGAGGAATGTGCATCTCTAAGAACCCCCACCTAATCTAGAATGAGAAACTGTAGGTTATTATAAACAGAAAAGACAGGAGAAAAGGAGCAAAACACAGAGGTTGCTATGCCTTGTTTATATGTTGTTATTTTCTTACTTTAGAAGTCTGACATTCTTCTTTTGAAAAGATTTTCTTTCATGAAAATGGACACATAATATGAGACATATACGATAATCAGCAGTCCTAATCTCTACAATTGGCTGCTACCTTACTGTTTAGGACAAATTCTTCTCTAAAATCCTTAAATATAGTTATCTCCTCTGCTGCCAATCCAACATTTGTGAGAGCCTTGATAGCTTATTCTCTGCTGCCAAACCTGCCTCCAGTCACACTTTTTGGTCGCCACTAAGAAGTCACAGATTTATTTATCCTCTAAAACTGTGGGTTGTATTTATCCTCTAAAACTGAACAAGCATGTAGCAGTAGACCAAAGGCTCCTTTGTGGAGAAAGCCTGGAAGACAGACGGGTGTCTCTTCTGCTCCATGCTGAGCAAAGGGAAGCGTTTGATTCACTCTCTCACATTACACTGTTGAGTGAGTCAGTTAATCAGAAAACCTGATTTAACCATTCTCAAGTGATTTCACTTAAACCTTAAAGTGTAATCCTCTTTCACAGCAGTGACAATCCATACAGCAGAGGGGCTAGGTCTGAAATTCGGAGATGAAAGGGGTCAATGACGGGCATGAATTTTTCCAAGTTAAAATTTATCTTTAATTAGCGTCTTAATACTTTCTTTTCTGACACAGAAGAACATGTCTCATATTTTGAAACACCTTTTAATACAGCCCAGAGTTCTCCTCCCCTGCAAAGCCAGCTCACCATCTCCACTAACCTGACTGAGCATTTCTGGCAGCAGCTTCTCCTGGTGCAAAAGGCTGGAGGTTGGGCTCCCAGGGCTGCCAATTCAGTGTCAGGTGAACCTGTGGGAGATCTCACGTCACTTTGGACAAAGCTCTGCAGACAAGACAAGACCTGAGAGCTGCAGTTGGCCAACCCTGGTGTTGAGGAGATGTGCCAGCCTCTCACAGCAATTACAAAGTGTTAGGCCTGCCTTGCTGTGAGGGGTAATAGTTCAGCCACCAACACAAAAAAATATTGGCAAGATGTAGCTGCCTTTGTAGGATCAATTTACCTAAGATGGGAAGGCAGAATAGATAAACTACTTATGAGCAGTTAATCAACTGTTTCATCTGAATTTGTATTTTAACTCACACAACTCTCAACAACAAACACATCAATAGACTTTTTTGTAATATTTTATATCAATGGCACTCACATGAACCTATCATTTCAGAGGATGAATCTTTCCTGCTTGAAAATTTCAGATTGGCAGGACTCAGGAGTCACACTAAGCCAAAGGTAATATCCTTTTATCACCTAGATTCACAGATTGCCAGTAAGAAATAACTGTGAAACTTATATTGCAAATTATTAGATTTACAGTCTTTGAAAATCTGACAGTTTTTTTCCCTATTCTGACTTGAGTGCCAAACAGCAGAGGAGGTGCTATAAAACATCAAGAGTTTATCACACCCTCTATTTTGTGTATCTTCCTTCTCAGCAGAGTTTAGAACGACACGCAGGACAAGCCTGCAAAGCCCATAAACCACATAAAATTGCTCCTAGCCCAGTAAATTATCCTTCAACAAAATTATTCCATGCCTCCTCCTCATGTTTTATTTTCTTTATTTTTTGATTTGAGAAGTTAACCTATTACATAAACCCAGGAGTAAAACAAATAAGGTCTGTTTCTTCAGATGTCTGATCAAGGTAACATTGGATAATCACAGGGCAAAGCCTAAAACCCAGCCTGAAAATCACTGAAAATGAGCTAATGAGGATTTGCTTCTTTAAGTTTGGAAGTCCAAACGTGTAAAACCTGGAGCACTTCACTAAATTCCTTCCCAGGTAAAAAAGACCAAGTCAGTTCACTGGAGTGAGCAGGAATTATATGCAGCTGAGAAACCCAAGGTTTTCTGTAGGTTTCCTGTGGAGGCCTACCTTCCAGCAAGATCAGTGAGAAAAACAACTTTCCAATTCAGATTTGCAAAGGCAGCCCCACAAAGCTGACAGAACAGCTTATGGCAAGCTCTGGCATTACACATTCTTTCTGTCTTTAAGTGCATAAAATGTATATCAACACCTCCTCTGACAGGGTAACTTTACTTGTTTTTGTGCATTTAGGATCTATATACTTTTCAGACTACTGAAAAGTATAGTAGTGTTTAATTAGATCTTACACCTTCTCTACTTTTACACACACAGGTACTTGACTACTGAAAGACAGGCCTTGCCTCACAACCACAATTTAACAACAGCTATTGTCAAATTAATGTTTTCAGATGTTCTATTTTTGTGTTTATCTTCTGCCAGAAATATTATCTAGCTTGGTATTAAAAAAATGAAAAAAATTATTCTAGCTGATATGTCACAGCCATCACAGCAAACAGAAGTCATAGACTTTGAGAACATCATTATAAGCTGATCATCTTTTAAAAATATTTAACAAAAAGCTCCTGGGTCTGCTTTAGCAGCTGAACCTGAACTCAGCAAGGAAGTGACTGAACAGAATCAGACATTCTCATTAAGCAAAATTAGCCAAGTGCAATTTGCCAGGCTGGTTCCCTCTATGTATTAGCATTTATATGCAGTCAGTGATGAGCTTAATCAGGTTTTTTCAAACAAAAAGGAAAAATCTCCTCAAAACCCATAAACCTATCAGGTTTATTAGTAACAGTTTGCACTTCCATTGTAAAAAGACAGTTAAGAAACTGAAGAAAATTGCCTGTTCAGAAGCGTATCTGAGTAGCTACCAGCAATCTTTCCTCCCAGCAGGAACATGACCTCACATAGTGCTGGCTGATTGCTGTCAGATTTACTGGAGACAAAAGGAGACATTTCATTAAAGGGCAGATTCCAGGAGGCTACAAAGAGCTGCCATAGGGTCTCGCTTGGAAGGGACAGGTTTGCCCTCTGATTGCAAAGATTGTAGCACAAGGTCTTTTCCCTCCTTCCTCAGTGACTGCACCTCTAAGGGCTGGCAGGCTCAAAACACAGAAAATGCAGTGTGGTGGCATCTAAGGAGATAAGTGTCAGCAACAATGCTGATGTGACAAATAGAGAGCAGAAACAACCACTAACCTGAAACAGCAGCAGCAGAACTGAAGGGGAGAGGCAGCAAGAGCACCTGGATGTGGCAGGAAGGTGGCTGCTGGGGCTGACACCTCCATCAAATGTAACCCCTCAGACCTTCTGAACACCAGAAAGGAAGCAAAAAACTTTGCAGATTTTAAGAGAATCTATGGAAAGCAGCACTGGTGAAAAAAAAAAGGTTCCATACAAATAGCTTGTTTTATAAAATTCAACTTGGCAATGCCCCTGTTAGACAGCTGGGCACAAAGTATGGCCTAACACATGTTGAGAGCTTTGAAATTTTTTATAAACTATGCCTCAATGCATCTTGGTTTGCAAAGCATTACAGCAACCAAAGCTGGCCAAAAGAACAGCATTACTGCAGCCCTTCCCACATGCACTGCACACCTACGAGGTATTAGAAAAAAACAACTTAATGACATTCACCCCAGAATTACAGGTTGTAACCCTGGCTATTCTCTTAAGGCAGATGACTGCTTTAGCTGAGCAGCATGAAATGAGGCTTTGACCCTCTGTTGTTTGCTCTTTTTTCCTTGGGTCCATGGCTAACTGCTCTCCTTACAGCATGTTTCTATAGTGACCAACTGCTGAACTGATACTCGATATATTTCCCTTCCCACCTGCCATACTTCAGATTTGGAAAATCAGAATGTTATCTAAACAATATTCCAAAAACTTACCCTCAGGCTGTAGTAAGATGGCACAGTGGATATTTCATCACTCTAACTTCCCCAGCTCTTGAAAGAACAAATAAATGCAGCATTTATAGATGAAAGAAAATTTATCACAGCTCAGTAACAATTACTTGAGAAGCCAATATATAAGGGAGCAGGAAGAAACGAATTCCCAATATCTCAGAGAAGTACCAGACTCCTCCTTTCAGGCAAGCATTTAATTTCTTCAGCAGCTTTTTTATTGTGCCTCAGTTGTATTGAGAGCATTTTGCCTCAAGCGCAGCCCCATCCTAGAAAGTAACAAGCAGGACAGGTTTTACTGGAGGATAAAGCACTGTTTTCCCCAAAGGAGACAGGAAAGCCCATTTTTAAACCCATCAATATGGCAATTAATCATACACCCAAGATGAAAGACTAAAAACATTAACAGGGAAATACAGTAGGTAGAAGCAATGCAGAAAAAATAAATGAAAAACTCAGCTGGCTCAAGTTTTACACATGCAAATAAACATTATGAGAGGGGAAACAAGAATGAGATGTGAAGTACTGAGCAGGAAGATCAGGTGTATTTATCTTCCTGGAAGCTGGAAGCAGGAAGATATTAAACTGTGCTTTCTGCTAAATTGCTGCTGCCAGTTATTGACAAAGTTGTCAATTACCCAGGATTATTTAGACTGATGATACCTGAAGAAATGAGGATTTAGAAACACTTGGGACTTAAAGGGGAGATAGGAATGCAGTACAGATGATAAATGGAGTGGATTGAAAGAAAAGGAGCAAAGAGGCAGTTTCAGAGGGTATAATTAAATATCCTTAATTAGCATATTACACTCTTACAATGAAACCAACTTTCAAAGCTGGATTTCAGAAAATAAATATAACTGAGTAGATGAAAGACTAAGACCCTTCTATGCTATAAGACTGGCATAGAATTTTAGATAACTTCTATTTTGCTAATGTTTAAATAACTTAATTGTACTTAAAAATAGCACTGACAGCACAGATCTGCAACCAGTCAGATATTAAACCATTAGACAGATTTTACTGAAATTGGTCAGACCATGCATTAAGGAAAGAGGACAGTGTTTGATTTCCAGAGCTGAGTAATCATGTAGCTTATGCACATGGATAAAGCAGGCACCAATAGGTAAAAGTTATGCAGCAACTGGCACCACAATGTTTTTATATTGGTCCAGGAGTAAGAATTTTTGAGCACAGATTTGTAAAGCGTTTTGAAATTCCTGGAAGAAGCTTCTTACAGTACCACAAAGCTCTGCTCAATTAAAACATACTCTGCTGGAGTAAGGGATATTTGCTACCACAATTTTTTCAATAGAATGAAAGACATTTTACTGTGTTCATGAAGAGATAGATTAGGATTTCAATGCAAGACCTGCAGGAGGAGCTAGGCCTAAATCACCATTCTGACATTGTTTGGTCACACAAGTCTCTCAGCTCTTCTCTAGCTCTCTTTTGATATACAATGGACCAGCACTTCCTCCCTCCCAGGCATTTTACCAGGTTACATAAATCCACAACCAAGGTATTAGGGATATAACTGGAAAACAGCCCAAAACACACTCACATAAGAGGCTGTCAGATATGATTCTATGATTCTATATGGCAACACCCCAGTGTTACTTATACAACCATTTTAAAATAATTTTGTCTACTCATATTACATAAATTATATGTTCCCAGCATGTAAAGGCTTTATTTGCCACACTATCAGGAATTCAAGTTACTTTTATTGATCAGGAAGAACAGATGCAGAATGGCAGCTGAAAGGTGAAGTTTAGGAAAGGTGAAGAAACCAAGGCAGAAGCCAGCAAAGCCTAAGTGGAACATGCTGACAAGACAGAGAGGGCACAAAAAAAGAATAAATTGGCTATTTTAGGTAATCATCACTGAAGATCAATGTACTTCAGAGACTGTATCTGTCCACACAACTCCTCCCTCAGTCTGTGTCTGAAGTCACAGGAAAGTGAAATGAAATAAATTTTTTCAACAGAGAATATAAGCTTTCAAAAAAAAAATTTTGTAACGGCTGCTCCAGCACCCAATCCCAAATGTAATTCATAAATACAGAATTCCTCAGTCTTTTTATTGCTGTTTTATACTTATGATAAGAAGTTTAGGAAATAAGAGGAAAAACCCCCAACAACAAACCACCAATATTTTGTCTTGGTTTGCTTTGCCTTAATTTTTCTGCAAGACACGGCACCCCTCTGCTGGACAAGAGCAGATCTAACAGCAGGGAGGGGTGGACCAAAACTGATGGAACAGTAAGAGAAAATCAAACTGTGCAGACTGAAAAGCTAAGTAAGGAAAGAGGACCGAGGCTGGCCAAATGCCTGAGAAAATAAGGGGCTCACCAAATGAAGTGAAGGAGCTCACAAAATAAGGAAAATCAGGTGCAAAGCATTAAACAAAGAGAATTCATAATTTAGACTTGTTTCTCTAGAAAGTAATGTTTTTCATAACATCTTTAAAATGAGTCACCTTGAAGGAACTGTCATCTTGACAAATACCAGTTCTCTAACTCCAAAAGCAACCATTGCAATATTTAGGATAACAGGACACTGAAAGAATTCCCTAAAGCAAAGATTTTTGCCCATGAAAAAGCTAAATTATTAAGCAATGAAGCGTGTACTGCATCAGTCTGGCAAAGCATCTGCATAAATGTTTATGCACTCATAACATTGTTTTCCAGGAGAATGTATGACAAACCTTCAGCAAACATTCAGAATAGTTTATCTTTTTTCCTTTAGCCATTACTTTCTTTTTAACATGACAACCACAGAACAAATACAGGACAATTTCAGACATTAGCAGTGATGAAGAGGAAAAACAAAAGTCCTACCAGAGACCTGTGTGGTATCACACACATTTTTGGGAAATGTCAGTTCAATCTTACTCTGACCTCTGAAGCATGATAAATACAGAAGTTCAGCCTTTTTCTTATCAGCCCTGAAACTGGAGTATAGTTGCCTATTTTGTTTCACACTTCCTTTTCTGTTGTACAAATGACTCTGCTCAGTTCTCTAGGGGTTGCACTACTACTCATTTTCAGACCAAGGAAAGACTGTAAAAAAAAGGCTGTTTAAGAGTAGCATTCTATGAAGAGACTTCTAGGAAAAAAACTTTTTTCTTTGGTAAAAATATAAACACAAAACAAAGTTTGATAATACTTTTTGCCCCTTTTATTAAAAACAGTCATTACAGGTGACATACAATTGGCAAAGATACACATAACCATATCTCCACTTTTAAAGAAACTATTTACAGACTATTACAAAGTGACCCCACGTGTGCAATGACCAGGTTCTGCACTAGTTTTTCATACTGGTTTTCCTTCAGTTGTTCAGTGGTTCTACTTTTGGTTTGTCTGTGTGGTCAACAACAGCACAATGGCTTCAAAGACATGAATTTTAGATATTTGTAAGTGCCTACAGTGAAAAGCTGCACACAGTACCTGCTGTGAGATATCAGAGAGAACAGTCTCTTTTACATCTCTGCCATCCAGATTTGTCCTTTTGTACCACTTCCCACGTGGAAGGCTGTCACTCCAAGCCCCTCACTTTGTTAACCAACGTTTGGTTCACTAAGAAAACCATTTCCTAAAGCATTTGTTTAGGGACCAGGGAAGGGGACAAATCTTACCCACAGGAAACTCTTCAGAGCAGAAGGAAGTCTGTAGTGACAGAAGCACAGAGTCTGAGTTTTTAACCAAATCTACAGAAAAACTTCAACTATAAAGCACAAGGGGGAGGGAAAGAAGAATCTTTTTGTAGTCATTACCCACATTCTCAATAGCACTACATTAAGTAAGAAAGAATATCAGTTCATATACCACAAGATGCTTTTTCCTGTTTCCTGTCTTGTTTTAGGTCAACTGGAAGCTTCTTTTTTCAGTTTTTCTAAAATCTCATCTGGTGTTGCTGATACCAAAATCTTCACCACTTTGTCACGTGATTTACCCCCCTGGTTCAGACAAACACAGAAAAAACTTTTATCTTTCAGAGAATCACCCTTTAAGGTAAGAAAAGAGTGCTATTTATAAAATGCTGATAAACAAATTAAGCAGTTTGGCCATGATTCAGGAAAAACAAGACTCACATCTTTTTGTCTCTCCCTTTCACAACACAGTACACAAATCTTTGGTCATCTTATCCTTTATCACTACTCTTTAAAAGACTTCTACAACTACTCCATGAAACCAACAGATAAAAATTAAAAGCACCATTTTTAATTGTGTTCTTATGCTCAGAAACTATAAATGGGAAAGGCTGGAAAGACTGACTTCAAGTACAATGAATTAATAAAACAAATTATTTATTCAGTGCGATGAATAAAACACAGAGTTTCCACTCACCAAAGTCAAGACCTGTAAATTCTAATACAGAGAAACTCTTGAGGCCCAGTTACAACCCAGGTGCTTACATAGGCTCTTGCTTATTTGTGACAGTTGAATGTCAGAATCTTTTGATTCAAATACAGAAGTTATTTTTTTAAAAAGTGAAAATTTATTAATAAAATATACATTCTCTGCAGAACACAAATTCTGTGAACTCATCTGACATGAAAACAAGAGAACCTTTGAACAACACAGAAAGCATGGACTACAGAGATTTGCAAAACATTATCATGATAACTCTTCTGATTAAAAGATCTCAAGGTCAGCCATAGTTCTGCCTACACTAAGTTTGTTCTCAATTAATCATTCCATTAACTCAACTGAACTTTTGGAAGTGTCTTTCAGACTGAGCTTGGAGTAGCTCCCTGTACTCAATGTGTAAGTTTCAAAATCTTGAATTTCAACTGCAGTAGGGCAAAACTGAAAGGAAAAAAAAAGGAAGTACCTTCTCTAAAGTAACATCACTCTTCTTCACTTCGAGCACCTTAGAGAGGTAGCGACACAGCTCTGCATTTGCCTCCCCTTCCGAGGGAGGTGCAGCAATAGCTACACCCACTGCCTCAGCCGTCACATCTAAAACAAACAGTTGCAGGATTTTATGCTCAAAACATTCAAAACATCTAATCATAGTTTCCTGAAAAAATGAATGTTTATGCTTTCAAAAGCATTTTAACTTAAAACCAAGTAAATGTATAGACTAGCAGGTGATGGCATTTTCACATTTCATAAAATCCCTTGACTGTCGGCCAGTACAATCAAATATAAAACTCCTGACAATACAAGCAGTGAAACCTTCGTGCTGTAGCGGAGTGCAGTCACGAGTGCACCCTTCTCACAATGGGAGCACGGCTCTGAACTCCCCTCAACTGCCCGTTCTTGGGCAGTAGTTGTCCTGCTTGGCACCACATGACACGACTCAAATCAGGTTAAATCAGTCTGCTCAGAGTTACAGCGTCAGTAAATGCCCCGTGTCACCAGAGGGGCCGGGACACGGCCGCAGCCCCCGGGGCTCGCACACACCGCGCCAACGCGGGCGGGCGCAAACCCAGGGCTCTAAAGGGAGAAGACGTTTAATTACACCCAACTTCTACGGCTCTAATAAAACCGCACAGACTCTCGAGACACGAACAGCCTACACGAAACCAGAGATGCCAAACTGAAGGAGTTAGGATCACGGTTTGCTCTGTGCTCACCGCGCCACCCAGCGCTACACAGAGGGGACGCGGACGAGCTACTGCTGGAGGACCGAACTCCTCGCTTTAGTTCTCGGGCGGGGTTTTGTGCGTTCCCTCCCGCCGGCGCTGCTCCTCAGATGCCCACAGACCCACCTGTGACGGCGCTGCAGCGGGCGCCNCGCCGCCACCACCGGTCCCGCGGCGGGGCCTGGCTCCGCGGGGCCCTTGGCGGCTGCTTTTCCCTGAAACAGAGCAACAGGCGCGGTCACCGCGGGCACCATCCGCCCCTGCCCCTCTTCCCTCTCCTGNTCCGGCCCGGTCTAACCCCGTGCCCGCAGCGGCTGTTCCGGCCCGGCCCGGGCTGACCCCGTGTCCGCAGCGGCTGTTCCTGCACGGCACAGCCCGGTCTAACCCCGTGTCCGCAGCGGCTGTTCCGGCCCGGTCTAACCCCGTGTCCGCAGCGGCTGTTCCGGCCCGGTCTGACCCCGTGTCCGCAGCGGCTGTTCCTGCACGGCACAGCCCGGCCCAGCCTGGCCCGGCCCGGCCCCGTGCCCGCAGAGGCAGTTCCTGCACAGCCCAGCCCGGCCCGGCCCGGCCCGGGCCCTCTCCCTGTCTCGGAACCGCGCCGCGCCCAGGGACTGGAGGGCGCTGGCGGAGTGTGCACAGAGCCGGACGTTTGACAGACACCTTTCTACACACGGACCTTCCCCTTTTCCCCTTTAAGAAATGTTCTTATTTTTTCTCCTGCATTCTCCAATTGCTATAGTAATTACTATTTACTATAATATTACTAATTAGTATAACGTGGAGGAGGTTACAGGTCTTTGTACACAAAGCCATTCTGTTACTACACAGTACATACTGCAGGACACTGGATACCACATACATACAGCAATTGCATCAGATTATTGTATGCAATCTATAAAACTCGTTGCACGCAAATAATTCTTAGGATTATTACTATTTTTTTTAGTACTAGAATATCCAATGATAACATCATTACAAGTCTCATATTCTCATTTTCACATTATATATTTTTTATAGGCACATATGTATATACAGTGGCTATTCGCATAACCAGTTCTATATTCCAAAACAGCCCTTCTGAATTAGGAGAAATTCTGGAGAGATCTGTTTGTTGATGAAATTGACTTAGTATTTATTTCTTCAGCGCAGCTGCAGATGTTCTCTGCAGTGCAAAGTTCATTAATTCTCCATGGCTCTTGGAAAAAGTCAAGATGATGGCAATAAGAACGCAGCTTTGCTGATGTACTTCAAAAAAATACAGTAGCAATCCATCTCCATAGGGTCAGTCCAAGGTCATTTTGGAAAGAAGTGCAAGATGGGACCACAGCAGCAGCTTTACTGTCTTTTAATGACAGATAGGAGAAAACATACACAAGTTGTTCATAACAAGTAAGGATTTTCCAGTTCAAAAAATGAATTTTACTGCATGAGAAACAAAGGGCTGAAAACACAAAGTAATTAACCACAAGGTACTTCTTAAAACAAACTTTTCAATATACACTTAACATTTCATTTGGAGGAAAAGCTAAATTACAATCTACCAATAATGATGCAGAAAATAAACAGCTTTTCTGGTACCCCTCAAACAAATTAGTTTTGTTTTTATACATTAAAGTAATTTAACAGATTTTTTTTAACTGCTGCCAATAGTGAGCTGAAGTCCACTGAGACACCAACACATTCCAAATCATCATGTGAAACTAAGTATAAAATATTATTTCTGGTATCTGTCCATCTTCTATTGATGTACCATTGTTGTTGCCTGGTGAACTATAAAAGACAAAGCATGTTTTGCTAGCAGTAGGAGATTCATGGATCACTTTCTTCAAACCTTTTGTTCCATAGTGGGAATCAGGACCCTGAAAAACATCACAAAAGATTAGCAACAGAATGGAAGTGGGCAAGACCCAAAAATTGCTGATGGTCAAACACAACTGACTTGGGCTATTTTAGTAGTAGAAAATTTCTGTACCCACATTATATAAATTATACAGAAAATCACAGGTAACAGAAGGGCCCTATGTCTAAATAACAAAAATATATTTCTCTGACAGCAGATTTAAACTAGTTGATTTTATCCAACTAACAATAAATACTTTCTAGTATTTCCCCTCATCACACAAGGTTGTCTGTATTCTTAGTTCCCTGCCTCAGCTGCTTTTAATGTGCAGTAATTTTTCCAACCACCAAACTCTGATTTCTTTATAGGGAATTATATTTACAAGAATAATAAAATTTTTTTGAGAAATAAATTTGTCCACAACACTAAGGGGAGATTTCCTGAGAACAAGTAATTCTTGCCTATTATTTCAGTACTATATAAAAAGAGATTAAAAAAAAAAGTTGTTTTCTTGAATTTAGCTAGTGGTTAGAATATCCTTGATAAAATAAATCAAACCTAAATTTTGATAGAGAGCTGCCAGATTACGTTTTCTAGACAGTGTTTTTTTCCCACACAGAACCAGTAACTCCCATTAGAACTCCTACATCAAGCAAAAAAGTGGGAAGGCACAAAGGATCCAGTTATGAATTCCGTGCTGCACAGAAGAGATGAAACAGTCCTACAAATTACAGTGGAGTTTCAACTATCTCCTTCTTTGGCCCTAAACTTAAAATACATTCAAAACCTAGAAGACACTTTCCCATCAGAAGACTGATAAAAGAGTAACTCCTGCATCAAAGTAACACTTTCTTGTGTACTGTGAGACATTCTTACTTTCAAGGTTGCACAAGCTGTGTAGCAAACCGTGGGCAGAATCTCTATGGGCTCTTTGAACATGACTCTGAAGGTACTGGCTGTTCCATCACAGCTAAATCCAGTGTCGTTCTGTCCCAGCGTCTGATTCTTCTCGTAATCAATTATCTGCACAAAAGCACCAACATTGTATTTTAATGTTTACAAGCGTGAGAAAGGTTCTGACTGTATGCACGTGAGAAGGCTGCAAGCAAACACTCGCCTGCCCCACCCAGCCTAAGGGCAAGGACGGTGCAATCTCAGCTGGAAAGGAGCTGAGATTTCCTGATAGCCTGCAGCTGACACAGCAGCTCGGAATGATGGCTCGCCAGTTTTACACGGGCTGGGGCACTGCTCCAGCCAGGGAGAGGGGGAACAGCTCCCAGACCTTCAACTTCTGACCTTCACGTACAACATCTAATCCTGTGCTTAGATTTGCTGATCTCTGTACACCCTCACAGCAAACATGAGGGAATCTCATTTGCTGCCTGTGGCTGGTTAGAAAACAAGTTTTTACAGATAATGTAGGCAGTCAATGACACCTTCATAAAAGAAAACAAGAACTTGTACTGTTTTGTACAATTTATTTCTGATCATGATTCAGTATAAATTCTGCTCAGATGACAAAATATTCATTTTGCCTTCAGTTTCAGTGGTAAGAATCACTACTTCCAAAGTAGTAATAGCAGATTTTTTCTTCCCATTTTGGATTGCAATCCTGATCCATGCTGCCCAGTACCTCTTGCAGAAGTTGGATATCAGAGCTTTAGAGCAGAGCACTTCTTGTGATTACTGGACTAAGAAGAATCCTACCAGTTTTAATAGTTTCTTATTAACTTGCCATAAAAATTTTTAGTAGTACCTATGCATGAGATGAAGCTTTATTCTAGGCAAAATGTATTCTAGTTTTTTCCTCAGCCACAATCAATAGAAATATTAACAATTATAATGCTGAAGACTTAAGCTTTTTTCACATAACAGATGTATTTGCAGTATACATTATCACTATTTTATGGCAAGCTTTAAATGTTTAACTCTCTGAAGGCCTGCTAGTAATGATGCAGAGCCAAGAAGAAAGCTAGAGACACAAGACTTAAATAACTGTCTGAAAAGATTGTGACAAGAAAGTTTCAGATGCATCAATTATTAGGGATACTTCCAGGATAAAGAGAACCTATATAAGATGGATGGCCTTAATATGAACTACAAAGGTTTATTTAGCCTTCAGTTTGAATCAGGAAGATCTTTTTCAAGTGAATCACTAGCCCTTAATATGCATTGGTTTGCATTGAAAAAATATAAATTTTTCTCAGATTAAATAAATCTAGGAAGCATCCCAAGGGAACACACCAAATGCAGGCATCAGCTAACAAGAATTCAGCTGAGAGGTTCAAAAAAGGGTTTATGTGAAGTAAAATCCCCAGGTATGTTTAGTATAGCTGCTAGGTTCCAGAGATCAACTCCTTTGTTCTAAAGATCCTCTCTAGTGCACTGTGCCACTCATTTACATGGATGTATAGTTTGACAAAACCTAACTGAAGATACTTCAAATAGAGGAATTTTGCAAGAGAGATTTTAAAGCGAGGAATGTGGAAAAGCCAAATTCCTTCTAAATATCATTCCGGATACATTCTGTTTGGAACATCATTAAGAGGAATTTTTGCCTTAGGAGGCAGATACAAAATCCCTATCCTTAAGTCCAGCGTAGTCAGATAATAATCATCAAATAGGAAGCAGAAGACAATCTGTCATTTAAACAGAATGTCCACTAATAAACAGAGAAAGCAATTCCAGTACATGCTGGAAGTCTAGAAAGACAGGGACAATAGAATTTCTGCCCCTATATGAGGTCACAGACTATTTATTTCACAAAATTTCTCACGCACCTAATAAATCAATGTGACCTGATAGCATCAGGTTATGAAATACACAGCATAGGGTAAAACTGTGCCAGTCCTAGAATCCTAATATCTTGTTAGAAAGCTTAGAATCAAAATAAAACTAATCTCTACAAGAAAAAGAGTTCAGATAGACTGAAATTCCACACTCAAAAAGGAAAAAAAATATAGTGCTGGATCCATACTGCTAGAAGACAATCCTCACCACAACCTGCTAAGGGATCTAACAGGCTACAAGTGCAGGAAATACAATTTTAGTGGTGTCCTCAATTACCTGCTGGGACCAGGCAAGGGTCACATCAGGACATGAAGCAGGGGGACATTTTTAGATGCTATCACTGGCCACTCCATGAGCCTGCTAACCAATTGCTCAGCAGGAAGAAATGCAGCCCTTGATTTGGTACTGAGTGATGAGCAGGATCAGATTCAAAATTTCATAATGGAAACACTGTGTAACAGTATCCATAATATACTTAGAGTAAACACTCCCACATGAACAACAAAAGCAAATCCCCCACAGCTGTGCTATATTTCAAAAAGAGGAAAGTGAGAAAGCTTGTTCAAAAGGCTAAAAAGAACAATTATGAAAATCAAATCTTTATAAGAAGCATGCAGGCTACTGAAGGACATAACATACCCAAGTAAAATGTCAGTACACATTTCCCGTTAGGAAAGGCTTGAAAAAAGGGGGAAAATGCTGCATGTTGGGAAACACCTACACTGAAAATGACTGAAGGACAGGAGGATACAGGAGAAAGGAAGTAGAGTCCCATAGTGTTCTTCTTTTGCTTGGTCACCCCTTATGCTCACTTGTGACAAAACACAGCTTAGACTCCTGGCCTATCAATTGCTCCCTCCCAAACATAGACCAAAGCTTTTGCAAGTTCCTACAAGTGTACAAGCCTACTTAAACAAAATATACTGTACCTGTATATTAACTTGATAGTCTGTGGGTCCATGAATAGATCCATATAATCCAAATCCCACTATGGATATTCTTCTGTTAACTGTGAACCTGGTAAGACACAAGAAAGGAATTCAAACAACCATGGTGAGCATGTTACCTTATTTCAAGTAGGAAAGACTCCCACTAAAGAGTAGGGAAGTAAACTGAGAATGGCATTGCATTTTTTTTAATAGAATTTTAAATTTAGATTTTAATACTAAGAAAAATGCTTTGTCAGCTTTATAGGTTAAAGCTCTGCTAATTCCTCGAGATACCATTATTAAACAAAACATAACCAGATTCTTTTCTGTAGAATAGTGTAAGATGTTGTCTGGGTGATAATAGGACGGCGGACGGAGACGAGAGATCTCTATAAGCTGAATCCTAGAACTTAAGTTTTATTACAAAAGGTAGGGGGTAAGCGAGGACCCTGCTTAGAGCTGCCCGCCACAGCTCAGAGCAGGCCCAAGAGGGGGAGAGAACAAAGGATTGAGGAGCCAGAGATAAGATCAGAGCAGGGAGATGAAGAGGGGGAGGGAAGAGAGAGAAGCGAGAGAGAAGAGAGAGAGAAAGAGAGAAGAGAGAAGGAGTAAGAGCGAAGAGTAAGAGTAAGAGAATAAGAGGTTAGAAAGTAAGAGCGTAAGAGAAGTAAGAGTAAGAGAAGAGAAGAGGTAAGAGTAAGAGTAAGAGAAGTAAGAGAGTTAAGAGAGTAAGAGAAGTAAGAGTAAGAGTAAGAGTAGAGAGTAAGAGTAAGAGAGCGAGCTTCTGGTTACAATGCAATATATGTTCTTCTATGTTGAATATTCTAATTTCCACTAACCAATCTATTACAACATACAAATTCTATGGCATTTACATATAGCCTATAAGAATCCTTACATTACCATGCTTATCAGCTAGCAGAGGGTCTTACTTATCTAAACAAGAGGGGGTTACTCTCAGCCGGACATACCAGCCTTCCAGCTGCTTAGCAACTAAGGTTTGGTATGTCGAAGGTTGCCTTCATTTCAATCTCACTTATAGTTTCTACAATTTTAAAGTCTTCCGTGAAGCAATCATATTTGCAAGGCTTTCCTGTTTCATCCTTCCCAACACTTTTCCATATCTCCAAAATAAAAACAGATCAGGACTTGGTATTTCAAAAAGAAATATACAAATAACACTCAACACATCCAATCCTCCTGAACCTCATTCTTTGCTAGTTTGTATTTTATGTGTGTAATAGTCTAAGTTATTGGAAACAAAGGAAAAGATCGAACGTGTGCAACAGAGCCAACATGTTTGTTACTGTATCTTATACCAAAAAGTCAAAGTTAAATGATTTGTTCCCTTTCTCCCCACGTTTTCATCTCTCCATCAGTTTCTGAAGTCCTACCTAATCCGGTCACTTGTTCCACTGTAGCCCCAGCGACTCTCCACCTGCTGGAACCTGTTAATGCTGCATTCTTTTCCTCTAAGGCAACACCTGGGTCGGTCAATATAATCTACTTTGGGTTTGGGATTGACAGTAAAGTGCAGAAAGAGATTTACTACTTCCCGATCTGACAGGATTCCAGATTGAGCAGGGCCTGTGGAAACATAAAAGTTCTAAGATGATCTGAAGGATTACTCCAGCTGTTGTATTTAAACCACACATATTCACAAACTGAGGACAACAATAATATTTGGCAATGGCCAGTGCATAATCTGCAGAATGTTTTGCTTTCATTCATGCATCACAAGTCTAATTAGTAAAACATTAATAACAGAACTGAGTGTTAAGCATCTAAACACAGTTAAACAGCACTGAGAGATGGTCAAAGAGTAAGACAAAGAACTCCAAAACTCACCAGCTGCAAACTCTTCAATAGTCATTAAGGGAAAACGGATTAAGGAAAGAGCTCTTCCAAGGACTTTTTGTTTGTTCCCAAATGTCACAGGCAGTTGTTGTCTCTGACATTCTGCTTCTGCCCAGCGAACAACAGCTCCAAAGAGCCGACTTTCCCGAATACTGAGAGTGTCCCTTTCTAGAACTGCACATAATGTGTCTAAAGAAAAAAATGTTAGCAGCTTTAGATCAGTTTTCATGCAAGCCAGTAACAGTGCTACTCTATGTAAGCTTAAAATACTGATTATACACTAAGAACATTCATAACGAGACTATTAGCTTTATCTCATTATATGTTATATGTGTGTATATACATGACACATAATTTATCTTACACAAAAAGTTATCTCTCAGTCACACATAGATTTCAAACTAAAAGTTAATTCTCCAGCTATGAAGACATGATATGAGTTTTCTTCTGGATTCCTAAGAGTGTAACAAGTATCTGTAGTGATAAAAAATATCTTGAAGAATTTCCATTGCTAGGGCAAGATCAAAACTTTAAACAGTAAATGCACACTACTAAAAAGCCAAGTTACTCATGATGACACTAAAAAACCAATGTCACAATGACAGTGTCATATTTTCATCTGGGCAGTCACCTGCCAATCTGGATCAACTACAGCCACAAGCAGCAGTGGTACATAAAAACCAGTTTAAAGATACATGAAAGGCATCTTAACCATTGACATATTTGCTATTCATAAAGCCTGAAAGTGAAATGCAAGATCTGAGGCAAGGTACATTTTTTACAAAAGCAATTTATTCTGTATTTTTCACTTCTTTTGGCCTTCTTTGAATAACAGGTATGCACAAATTATCATAGAATACAAGTCCAAAAAACAAACAGGTTTTTATATTCTGAATCTTCTGTCTTTGGCAATTTTTATCTGCCTTGAATTTAGGTAAGACATGTTTGCAGTTATAGAAAATAGCATATTGGAAAGTCAAAACAGATTGATGCTTATCAAGACTAAGTACAAATCCTACGGAATGTGAGTAAACAATGGCTTTAAAAATTCTTTATGCAGTGAAACACCTTCCTTCAGACTGAATTTTTCCCACAATCTATCTGAATTGGAGTAAAACTAGACACATACAGTAGCAATGAAATTGAGTAAGCAAAATTACAACTGCTAGCTTTTGATGGAATATTAAACAGAGAAACTAGCAGTTTACATATTCATTTTTCAAAGCAGATTTCATTAATTGCACCTGATCTGTGAAACTTTGAATAGACAATGTGGCAACATAACACCTGCTGCACATGAAAAGCAGGTAAGGTTGCCTCAGGGATGAGGCACAACCCTCAGCAAGTGAAAGCTTTGGCTTCAGTGAAGTGTGGTGTCACCACAGCGGGAGCTTGGACCCCAGCATGACTCAAACAGGGCCACAGTGCAGGGAGTGAAGCTAAAGGAAAGCACTGCAGGGAGCATGGCCAAGAAGGGAAGCAGTGCTTGGGGCTCTGCATACTCAGAAGGGGCCAGGATCTATCCTGGGGCACTGTCACTTCATGCTTAGGACACACAGAGTGACTTACCTATGTCGATGTCTGTAAAGCCTTCTGCACTGATGGCATCCATGGTGCTCTTGTCTATTGTGTCAAGACAAAGACTAGCAAGCTGAGGCTCATCAAACAAACGAGCCTGGAAAGACAAAGAAATACATCTTCAGCATCAAGCTGACAAGCTGCTCATCTTAAAAAGCAAGCACTTTACCTCTAATATAGACAGAAATTAAAATAAGTTGATTTGTCTAAGTACTTTTTGTGTTTATACCTTAAAGAGCACTTAAAATCTCAAAGGAGTACATAATTAAGAAGTATTAATAATTTCCCTCCAATTAGGAATTCTCCTAGTAAATCAAAACTAAGCTTAAATTTACCTACTTGAGTAAGCAGCATAAAGGCATTATCTGCTCGGAGATGCTTTGTTAGGAAATCCACACAATGTGCTTCCAGGGCAGGGACTGCATACTTTTTAGCAGTGTATAAAGTAGTCATGACTGTTTCTGGACCAATTTGAACTTCATCTGAATAAAGAAACCTATAAATCAATACACAAATACAGATCAGAAAAACCTATCTTTAGAGGGGCAGCCAAACACAACAGTCTCTGCATTTAGAAAACAGTGCAACAACTGACCTCATAGCATTTTCATAAAGAAGGTAAGTTAAAAGGTTCAAGAAAGACTGTTTTGTTAACCTAATGGCATACATTTGTTTTAAATATGTATTACTCCCTAGGACTGATCTGGCTGTACTAGTTATACATAGCTCCCCAACTGTAAACAACAGCTGAGCTGCAGAATTACTTAACCTACAAATGCACGCTCTCAGTTCCTCAGGAAAATATCAATGCACAATCCTCTGTGGCTGTATTCCTGAAATTCATTCACTCACAGTGCACACTGGCTTCCCCTCCATCAGGGAATAGTGTCAAGGGCTCAGATTGTGAGAACATCTGATGTCAAAGTTACCCCTCTGTAGTATTCAGAGAGGAAAGGGAGTACATTCTAGCAGATGACCTTGACTCTTCTATTCCTGCAACAGCAAAACACTCTGGCTTTTGACAGCTTGAGGCAAGAGGATTGGATGAGATTTTTAGCATAAGTTCTGAACCAGAAGATAGGAGCCTCCAATACCAGGAAAAAAACCCTGTTTCCTGAACAGTTATTTGAGACTAGACAAGGTAAGATTTATTTTTAGGTTCTGTATGGAAAATATGACTTTTTAAAAATAACTTTTCTTACAGGTGACATTTAAGATAATTTTAGCAAAATTTCATCTGCCTTTCAGATAACAATCAGGAATAGTCTGATTTACAAAACTACATTTCTCCCCAACATATAGGTAATAAAACATAATAAACTAGGGCACACCAGCAAATGCAAGAATTTCACAACGAAAATCAAGTCTTTCCTTTATATTTCATAATATTTGTTGTTCAGAACATCATGGAAATGAATGACACAGATACAGAAGGTGTGTTTAGAAGAGTTTTTAAATGTAGCAATCAGCAGTTTGTACCTAACAAGAGAAACTTTTGAAAATAACATACTCATTAAACTTTCTTGCAACACGGAGAAATTGAAGCAATATAAACTCAGAATTAAAGTTTCAACCCAAGTTCTTCACTGTTTATATTTCTTATATTCCAAGAAAACTCTAATTCTCAGTAATTGTTAACACACAACTAAATATGGTGTGCAATACAGGTACATATTTACCATTAAAAGACTCCAGTCTCCTCAAACAGCCAGCTTGCACATCACTTTGGAGATATGAAATATGCTCTAGATTAATTTTTTTAAACTGGATTTAAATTGAACAACGTTTAGGAAGAATTAATTTAATTAAATGCTAACTTTTTTTTAAAGTAAAAGTTTCATACACTTCAATTAGAACTGATCTCTGAAAGCTATGAACTATTATTACCTGTTGATGAAAACAATGGGCTGACTTGCTCATCACAAGTGCTGACAAATTTATTTTTAAGAAACAGATATTTCACAGTTACACTTTTGCACACTAAAATGGCAAGCTCTTCATTAAAGCACTAGAACAGTGCATTTACATTTTGGTTCTAGGATTTAAAATTAGTATAAAATGCCAAAACTTTTGTTGTATGACTTTATAGGAGCTTAGAGTCCAAGTCAAGTAAAAGTTGATGAACAGGCTGTAAAAAAAGCAATACAGCCATGCACACTACAGTACCTAACAAAAAACCAAATCCCACGTTGGTTTTGGAACATGATTTTGGTTTCATTCCTTAAGTGAATCCAGCCTGAAGCCAATGAAGTGACACACCAGAAGGGCTCACCTGGCGTGTGTTTCACTTTGTGCTCTACCTCCCAGAGAAGCAGGGTGCAGTCCTAGGTGTGTCCTCTCTAAAAATCCCTGCCCCTATGTGCCAAGAGCTGTGTGTGTTCACTCTCCCCTCTGTGGCACGCCTGAACTAGCACAGCTTTATGTTGACAATGCTGTTCCTCCATCACTTAACTCAGTGGGACTCACCCCTTGCCTGCTTCCCTCCTCTCTGTCCCTTTGAGACTGAAATAACATAATTTTATTGGCAACCAGGAGGAGGGAATGGGAAGCTGGGGGGGATGCAGGTGCATAAAGGAGGAACATTTTTAGAGACCAGAACAAACAATTTTCCAAGCCACCATTCAATCATTCACTCTATATAAGCCTCTTATACATTTTATGCAGTTTTTTTTTTGCTCTCAGGTTAGCACTTCCTTCTCCCCTTGTGTGAGCATCCTCTCAGTAGCTGAAATGGCTTCACCATTATAAAAGCACACAGGAATCTTTATTTCAAGTCAATCATGATTACCCCTTTATTTACTGCTTGCCAAAATCCTCTGAAAAGATTTTTGGAAGACTGACTGCTAACTTGTGCCATATCATCACTTTCCTTTATTCTGTGATTGAAGCACAAGTTAGCTTATTGTAAAATATGAATGAAAATTTAAAAAAAAAACCTCAATAAAACCAGCAAAAAGAAACAGTAAAGCAGAACCCTACTGAGACAACTTGAATCTTCTTGATCATTGCTATTCAATTTGTAGTTACAAACATACACACTGAAGTTCTTTCATTGAGAAGGATTCAAACTTTGTGACTGATATTATTCCAGCTCTTAAGGATTTTTCTCTCAAACTACTTTATTTGTTTTCATCAAAAATTTTTTTTCTTTAAACTACAAGTAGCATTTGTCAGTAGATCTGTATAAAACACAAACTACAGACATGACTTAACCAATCACAAGTCAATAAAATGGAAATGAGCTGAAGATCATTAAATAACTAGTAAATTATGTCTAGAAAGTTTTGCATTACTTAAGCATTTCCTTTACTTGATGTTCATTTGCTGTGCATATTTAAGGATGCTGACTTAGTTTCTAGCTAACATACCTCAAACTGGTATTTGCAAACATTAGAGAAATGTCCTGTGAAAGGCAACTGTCATTATCTGAGTGATTTACTAATGATAGATAAAAGAGGCCAACAGTACCAGGTATCTTTCAGTCAACACCAGGAAAAGACCCCACGTTGTTTCCAGCATGGAAAAAGTCCAGTACTGGCAATGTATCACAGAAGTTCTCCCTAGACACTTGTTTTTAACAAGGTATTGCAATGTGTATTTATTTCAATATAAGCTCCAAGAAATATACACAGCATGGAGGAATGTTCTGAAGAGCTGGCAGGCAGCAAACCTGAGAGGTTTCAGCAGTGCACCAGGGTGGTGACATTCAGACAAGGCACAGGCACAGTCAGTTCACTGACGCAGGTCCCCTGGCCATTACGCACTGCCAGCCCTACCAACACAAGATGCTTTTGTTTGCTCCTAACAACATCTCTCCATTCACTTCTACAGTGCTCAAATACCATCCTTCTTCTCTTAGAAATCTCTGTTTCTGTGTTTCTATTTTTACCCAGACAAACTTAACTTATTGTATCCACTTTTTACTGTCCAGCATTTTTTCCATATATATATATATAGGCAAATGCATACATGTGCCCTGTCATGTTCACTTTTAACCTTTGAAACCAATTTGCTTGAAAGACACTTCCCACCACCTCTCACTCCTCTGCACAAAAAATCCACAAAGAACAGCTCATTTGCTAACTGCAACAGAAAGGCATTCCTGCTTCTTGGGGGTTTGCTGGGGTTTGTGCACATCACTTGCTTTAACTCCTGTGCCTGTGATTACCAGGTGACTCTTCTAATTGTTCCCATTTCTTAGGCATCAGCAAAAGAAAGCTGCCAAGGCTTTGGAGCTTTACCTATTACAAAAAACTTTGAGACATCACATATTTATTTCTGGGAAATATTACTTGTTTCCTAAATGTTCATTACAGAGAACTGTTTTATGTATTTTATAGTTCATATATTTTTATAGTTTATTTTTTGCCTAGCAGAATGGTTTGACAAAAACCTGAAGTTTATGCAGTTTAGTCGCATTATCACACACAGCCTGAGGCACAAATAAACAATTAGTAATTATTTCTATGAAGACCATAAATTTTATTTGCCCCTTCACTGAGTAAAGAGAAATGGTAGGTAAACTCATCAGTTTTGTGAGCATGTGAACTAGCAGATCCTATTCTGCCCAAATTAGAAATCATTAACACACTTTATGCCCTTTTTGCTACCACTGCGCTCCCAGTCTCACACTCAGATGGTCTGGCAGTAAAAACCAGCTGGTTACTGACTTCTGCTCCCTTTCTGCCCAAGTATGATTACAATGGGTGTTGTTATGGCAAAACGATATAACAACTTATTATCACTGCTGACAAAGAAAAGTGAACAGGAAGATGACTAAGACTTCAATGTACGCATCAAATTTCAAGTTAAGCATCAAATGAAACTAAAGCTTGGTACAGCAGCCTCTGTCCCTTCTTAGTTACCATTAAACGATGGCTGGATAGTTGCAACACCAAGAGGACCCACTAATTCCCATCATTTTAGTCCAATAAACCAAAACACTGAATCCAAGAGCCCAACCAGACACCCACCGAGTGCTTCCCTAAACGGACAGTCAGCTGCCATGGAATTAGGGCACTTCTCTTGGGAAAACAGTGCAGGATAAAGAGCAAGAAGGGACCAAAACACGTCGGAGGGGCGGCGTGACCTTGCGTGGAGCCCACAGGGCATTTCCGAGCCTTCCCTGCATCATCCTCCAGGGACGGGCAGCAGGGACAGGCTGGGCTCTGCGGGGACAGGAGCCGGGAGGGGCCGCGGAGCGAGGAAAAGGCACCGGCGGCCAAGCGGAGCCCCCTCCGTGCGCGGCCGCCCCCGCCCCGCGCTGACCTGAGAAGCGCCAGGAAGGCGGCGGGCTCCACGTCGGGCAGCTCGATCTCGGCCGAGGTGGTGGCCATGCCGCCGTTGAACATCGCGTCGAACACGGCGCTGCCGGCCGCCAGCACGAACCGGTGGGCGGGAATGCGCTGCTGGCCGGGCCCGGGGGGCGCCGCCCCGCCGCCGCCGCGGGCGCTGCCCTTGCCCACCACGAAGTGCACGTCGCTGAGCAGCTCGTTAGAGAAGAGGAAAGCGAAGCGCTCCCGCAGCGAGCCCTTGGTGGCCTGCCAGTTGTACAGCGGCTCCCGCTGCAACACCGCGCCGGCCTCGGCGGCGGCGGCGGCCCCC
>VZTB01007846.1:120015-177073 GCA_013397245.1 Thryothorus ludovicianus | reverse complement strand
CGGAGCCGGGCCGGGATGCAGCGGCACCCGCTCGGCCCGGGACCCTCTCCCTGTAGCGGCCACCGCCGGCGGTGCCGCCCGGCCTGGCGGGGCAGAGCCCGCTCCGTGCCGGGAGCCGCGGCCCCCTCCGACATTGGCGGGCAAAATCCGGTTCTGTTCCGAGGCGAGCGGGAGAACTCGCCAGCCCGGAGAGCTCCCGAGCCGCAGGCTGCCCGCGGGCACCCCGCAGCCGCTGGAAATGACCCCGTGCCCTCGCTCTGCCCAAAACCAGGATCCCGGGAGAAACCGCAGCTCTAGAAAAGGAAAGTCTCTCCTCATGGCAAAACTCGCGTCGCTTAAAGGTCTGCGTGGTATTTTGCGATCCCACAGCCCGGGGTGTTTTGCAACTTTATTGCACAAATATTTGTTTCTTGTTTTTAGAGCTTTGCTACATCTGTTCCTTCCTCATTTTCTTCCTTCTGGCCCATAACTGAATTTTTTGTTTCTCATTGCTAAAGTAATGTCAAATAACACATGGTGACTTACTTGGTTAACTGCCAATATTTATTTCAAATTGATAGTCTGCAGTGAAAAGTCACTGCAATATTAACAGCTGTAATGGAATGAAGAGATTCATCACTGAGAAAACAGGCTAAAAGAAGATTCAAAGCATAAAATAAATCAACAAGCTAGTACTGCTCATCCTGACTTAAAAAGTATGTGTGTATATTTTCTGAAATATTTGGTCTTGCAAATTCTTTGCAATAATTTTAAGTCAAGTTTCCCTAGGCTTGATATTATCATAATATAAGTTGTTCATACTCAGCTTGTTTTATTTTATGCAGAGTGGTACTATGTATAAAATGATACACCAGATATTTTTCCCTTATTCTTCTGGACTTTACCTAATTTTCCTCTTCATTTTTTTCCTTTGTACAAGGACAAAAGTGAAGACTGAGGGGGAGAATCTTACCTTAAAGAGAGCTTAAGATAATTTACACTCTTAGACCTAAGAAACAATTCTAAACTGATTTTCCTAGCTTGCATTTTGTTGGGGAAGGAGCCAAATTTGCTTTGTGCCCAAGATTTTTTGTGCTTTATGCCACTCCCACTGTACATGCAGTAACATCTTAGCTCCATCTCCAGGGAAAAGATCCTTTTTCCTGAACCCACCTGTGCTGATCACTGAACCTGCTCAAGTGGTCCTGAACTGTAGGGCTGGAGAGACCTTTGGTAGCACTTCCAAAACTGAACATTAAGCCCAGGTCCATCACAGGTGTCCCACACTGCTACTCCTATTCCAAAGGACTGATGTGATTTATTTTTGAATTTTTAATTTCCTTAGTAGATAATTTATTGCCGAGGCTACACAAGCTGTCCTCAGTGATCCTTTTTGGTCTTGAAATATCTGCGGGTTTGATCCTCATCTTTGAGTGCCCTTTCATTTTCCCATAGTTTCTGTTTATTTTAGTATGAAAACTGATTTAATCAGATGAATCTAGATTTCTGGATATGTTGTTTACTTAGTTATTTTCATATTTTCTTTTTTTAGCTGATCACAAGCGAAAAGAGAGGCACATAAATTCTGCAAAACTATAGAATAAATACTATGGCAGACTATGTAATAAACTTTAAAATCTGTATTTTAAATTATTAAAAGTTACTTTATGAGTATGTACGTTTGAGGACAGCTGGCTGACGAAGCAAAATTCTTTTTTGTTTTTTTCTGTACTGTCACAGTTCCTGGGTAATCGTTGCAGTTGGGTTGCTGGTTCTGATTCTTATTGCTCTGTCGGCTCGCGTTCTGGTCAAGAGGAAGCCCCCCAAAGACCCACTGTTTTATGGTAGGTGCTGCCACAGCTGGATGTCCTGGCTCTCAGCAGTGGCTGGCTCACTCAGAGCTTTGCTCCAGCCTGCCATGGCTCGTTTTGCACTTTGCTCTGCTCACCTGCAAAAATGACAAGTCATGTTTTCCTCTCCGCCTCCTTTTTGTTGTCCTTTCTCCTTTCCAAGTGATGACCACAGCCAAGGCTGTGAACTTCATGTGCCCAAGATTTTTGAAAGGCTGCACAGTCCTTTCTGCAGGCACCGACCTTCCGTGGAGGCTGTGCCTACAGCTCTACAGAATTTCACATTCCTCAGAAAAGCTTCCTACGGGCAGGGTTGACCAACCACTAATTAAAAAATCCTGAGCTATATGGGAAAGTCATACTGTGTGTTAAATATCTGTGACCTCAAAGCTGATACATCCAGTCCAATAGATCTCTGCCTGACAATTTATTGGACTGTGAAGCAACTGTGTGATTCCAAGTATTTATTATTTTTTTTCCTTTTTCTTATTCCAGTTTATGCTGTATTTGCCTTTACCAGTGTAGTGAATCTAATAATTGGACTGGAACAGGATGGAATTATTGATGGATTCATGACTCATTACTTGAGAGAGGTAAATAATGGTTTGGCTTACAAATGTAAATAAAATCTTCACTATAAATAACTTGGTGTAGTATTTGTAACAGAAAAATAGCCACTTACACATTCAAAACAGTATTCTTGAATTTTGTAGTTGGCCTGCTTTGTTATTGTTATGGATAAAACCTTCATTGACTCATTTGGGAGAAATAATGTAACTTTCCAGCTCCATTGTTGTTGCACTTAACGTCAGTAACACTGTTCTGTGTAAACTTCCGTGGGAATTGAAGGGGCTCACTCCATTGCAGAAAACCACAGACAGCACTCAGGAGTGGATGAGTACTGCAACACCAAAATGTGTTACCAAGAAAAAACAAAATTGCTCCTTTATTTTTGTCTAATCACTTTACTGAAAGGAATTAGAGTCAAAAAATGATGATGCCAGATACCTAGTCAGCAGAATCTGCTGGCTGCTGAATATCAACATCCACCAAAAATAGCTCAGTAAGAGCTTGACAGGAAAGTCACTGAAGTCATTGAAAAGATTCCATGAACTTAAGCGTGAAATGAGTTGGACCCTACAAGGTTATACGTCGACATCCATATATTCAGTACTGCTGTAGATCTCCGGGTTGCTAAATATATCTGTATTTGTTCTATGCTAAATCTGTCTTTATTTTGTAGTTTTTTATCACTAAAATACGGAAAAGCCCTATTTTCATAATGTGCCAGAGTAATGCTGGCAGTCACACACAGGAGTTTCCCATCTGCAAAGGCAGAACCCACTCAGTTATACCCGACCCTGCCTGGGTCAGGTCTGTGCTTGGCAATGTGTGTGGTCAGAAGCCTCAACACAGGGAACACCAGTAACTTTTCTGAACTTGTCTCTTGCTGTTCTCTGTTGGTTGTTGCTCTTGCTCTGAGCTCTGTTTCTCTCCCCAAACGTCCCCCCAGGGTGAGCCCTACCTGAACACCGCCTACGGCCACGTCATCTGCTACTGGGACGGCTCCGCGCACTACCTGATGTACCTGCTGATGGTGGCAGCTATTGCATGGGAGTGAGTCTGCCCTGGGCACTCTTCACTTGCCTTGAATCCTCTGATCATCTACACAGGCCTTTCTTTCCCGTGCAGTGTTTGGATTTTTATTTCGGGGTGGTTCCATGCTGTAGGCCAAAGCAACGCTGTTAAAATGTCATCACTTTCAAGGGTTCTACCCTTGCCAAGTTACCCTTCCACTCAGCTGACTAAGCCCAGAAAGTGCATGGAGGTGTGTCCTGTCTTCACCCTGCAGCAGAGTGTAGCACATCTACATGGCTTCGTGTCAGCTAAAAACTGGAGGATGATGTGCATTAAAAGCATGTGTGAAAAAAAATTGCTTTTCAAATTAAAAATGTATGATAGGAATAATGTATTGCTTAGCACCACGATGATCTCTCATCCCTGTTAGAGAGTGACATGAAGTTTAAGAGAAAATGGTTATTTCTAGAGATTCTTATGCTTCTTACTGTTGGATAAAGAGTTTGAGAGAATAAATACTGAAATTCCAGAGGCAAATGTGCCTGCTGGTAATAGTAGCACCAACAGTATGAAATTAATTATTAATTGTTTTATAGTCTTGTGCAGCCTGTGATGTGCAAACTCAGCCTTCAGAGGAGTGACACAACAGAAAACAACTGAGTATGCCCAAAGCCTGTACTGTCCATGGGATAACCTTGTCCCACATGAATCCAGGATTTCTCCATGACCCCTCTCAGAGGCAACAATCCACTCTTGACTTGTGGAACAGATTTTAAAACACTCTACTTGGTAAAATACAACCCCAGTAATGAGTATAATTTTTAGGGCAGGGAATTTTTAGAAATGGTTCAATAATTGAATTTTTAGAAATGGTTCAATAATTATGTCTTGTTTTCTTTTTTAAACAGACAAAGCTATAGAACCATTGGTCTCTACTGGCTGGGTTCCATTATCATGAGCATCATTGTCTTTATGCCTGGAAATATTGTGGGTAAGGAAGTAATTTATAGGACCAGCTTTTTCCTGTGAAACAGTTTCTAAATTCAGCATTGTGCTATCTATATTTTAGTGAAGGGTTGGTTCATTTCTGTAATAATATGAAAGAAGAATTTTAGGAATATCAGTAAAGAGACTCAAGATATTATAAAACTTAATATGAGGAACAAAAGATGGAGATTGGGGAAAAAAATAACCTTTAAATTTGCTTTGCTTTCAAGGGGGAAAAGAAAGTATTGTGTTTTGATTTATCTACAAAGCTTTCATCTAAACTAGGTTTAAGTAATGTGACAATAATGTCTCTTAGTATCATAAAAATATAAATCTCACTTGGCACAAAATTTCCAATTTGCTTAGAAGTCTGACTTTCCAGCAGCTTATAAGAGGCACCCAAATCACCTTTAAAGGCAAAATCTGGAAGTTATTCTGTTTTCAAACTAAATTTAGCATTCCTAGATTTCTAACATTAATCTGTGCATAGTGGTACTGTTAGAGATGAGGATTGCAATTGAAAAATATTTACATCATTGTTACTGGCAGGTCATCCAAAATGGGTGAAACCTTTCTCAAGAAAAGATTTTCTATTTAGTTAAGCTTAAACTGTAGCAAAGTTGAGAAGTGCTCAGCTGATACAAACGTTGATGTGCCCAAATCCTGCAGTCAGTTTTTGGGAAGGTGGCTTTGGTCCTGCTTTTTTTTGCCAGAGGAGGAACATTCATGGTGCAGGCTGGGGCCAGCCCAGCTCCCTGTTCTCAAGATACCCTCACCACAGAGAAAAAGCAGGTTTAGTGTGGCTGTCCCTTCCTCTTTCCCCTTAGAAAGCCTCCCAAGAACACGCCAGCCACCTTCCTTTCTGACACACAGACTAGCCCATGTCAGACACACATTTTCCTGGTTTACCTGAGGCTGGGGAGAGCTCACAGGAAGTTTTGTCCTCAGTACAGGCCTGTGGGAGAAATCAGCACTTTGGAAAACAAATGCAGTATCAGATTTTGGAAAATGGGTACATTCCCCCCCCCGTTTTAAAAAGAATGAGATCTCTGTTTGAAGCAGGTTCCACTGAGAGTTTTGAAAGCTGTCCCATCCTATGGGATTACCCAACGCAGAGTGGCAGAGGTGGCTTCCCATCTTCTCAAAAAGTCCCTAATTCTGAAAAAGCTTTCTGTCTCATAGACTCTCTATACCTGTGTCTCTTCTTCTGTGGAGCATGTGATTTTCAAGAGAATTTGTGTGTCAACAGTGATTTCTAATATTTTGTTTATTTACATTACCATAATTGCTTCAGGTTTGATGTTACATAGAGTATTTTTTAATTCTCCTGCAACAGTGCTTACAAATTCTCATAAATCTTGTGATAATTTTTTAACAGGCAAATATGGAGCAAAAGTGTGTCCTGCTATTTTCCTAAGTATACCATATGTCTGCCTCCCCGTATGGGCTGGGTTCAGAATTTACAACCAACCTTCAGTGGCTCACAACGCTCCAGTCAAGGTAATTCCATTGTATTTCAGTGCTGGCTGCTGTTAGGGCAGCTGAAATGTGCTGGCTCTTTCTGCTGGGTTTTATAGGTCCCTGGGTGAGCATGCAATGGGCTGTGACTGCTCACTCTTACAACAACTGCTGTCTGGCTCTGAAGACTGCAAAAATATCTGTACTGCAGCACTATTTCATTATGGTGGAATAAAGAAAAAGCAAAAGAATCTCATGTCTAGAGTAAAGAATCCATTCATAGGTGTAATTGTGTTTCTACCCTCTTTCTATTCAGTTTCTGTCTGTGTCAGTTTCTTAGCTGATGAAAATATTGGCATTTACCAGCTTCATAAAGCATCACAAAATCCTGTAGAAACACTGCAGGGAAGTACACTTCTGCAGATGACTTACAGATTTCATGTAATTAAATAATTTTTGTATGTGCTTTCTGTAATATTCGATTTTACAGGTGAATTGATATGAATTGATATGAAAATTCTTTGCACAATTCTTATTAAAAAATCTGTAAAAATATTTACTTAAAACTTTTTTAGGTTTTTGCCTTTGAAATAACGAGATTGGTTGTAATAATTTTAACCAAGCCATCAAAATAATGTATTAATTTATGCCCTATTTTATTAAAAAAAAAGTTTAAAAATCCCTGCAGTACACAGCACAGAACAGATATTTTTACTCTTAGTTGCTGTAAGCAAGCCAGTTGATTGCTGCAGCACTCTGCATCAGTTGTAAGCAATAGAATCAATTAATACCTTTGCATCGCAAGGGCTGCTGAGTCTGTCAGGTTCATTCTGCAGCTGCAGATGTGGACAGAGATGAAGGATTGGTGGCTGCTCAGAGTTTATTCTGCAGCCAGAGTGTGAGAGGCACAGAGTGACAGCAGAACAAACCTCCCCAGAGAGGTGTGAAACAACAGCCAGCCATTCTTCAGGAGGGAAGGCAAGCACTGAGAGATGTTCATCTCTCCTCAGAGATGAAGAGCACCTACAGAATCACAACTTTCAGGGCAAATCCCTATGGCAGGCAAACTAGAGGGATCTTCAGATGCTAAACCTTCTACTGTCCTGCACAGGCTTATAAGGAAAATCCATGTCCCATCCCAAAGCCATTTGAGCTGATTTATTTGAAGGAGTCACTAATTCTGGCCAGAAGCACATTCTTTAGGCTCATCAAGTGTAGTTAAAGGTAGTGATGGCAGTTTTTACTGCACACATTGGTAAAAGCAGCCTTTGTGTGGAGCATGGATGAAGGTTTCAGTTTGTTTTCCTGGTATTAAGAATGCTACAGAAATAGACATTACAGAAAATATGTGATGGACTGATTACTTGCTGAAATACAGCCATGTCTCCTGGGCTTACCAGGACATAAACTGCTTACCTAGATTTGATATTTTATTATATATTTCAGAGAAACTTAGATTTAATATTCTGTTTCAAAAAGTGAGTGCAGGAAAAGCTGGTGGCCTGAAAACTTAACATTGCACTTCTTTGTGAATCCCTTCTTGGAAACCTAAACTTTCTTGCCCAGAAGGTTATAGAAAAAGCCCTGATTCTTTACACTGGGACCTCATAGCCCACCCAAGCTGTTTGTTTTTCAGAAGCTGTATTTAATCTTCACAGGTAAATTATGCTCCATATCTGAGCATGCCTTTAAATCTTAACGTGACTACTCATGAACTTTTCATTTGACTCTTTCAGTCCCAAATTAAGAATTGTTTCCAGGAAATAATTGTGTTTAATGCTACTAATCAATGAGCTAATCATTGTAAGTCTTCAACATATCATTTGGAATTATCTGTAAAAGTTAACTTTTTTTAACTATAGTTATTCAGAGTTGGCATTAAAAGATTTAGGAAGAAAATGTAACTATGGTTTCAAACATGCTGTTGTTAGTATATAGGAAGATACTTACATGAAAGCAACAGGAACAAAGTGTATTCTGTTGGCCAAAGTATAAATTGCTATAATATTATTACAAACCTGTTAGTTAAAAAAAAGAAAAATAAATAATTGGGGCAGAGGAGTTCAAGTTTTGGTTGTTTTCTAATAGAGGGGGTGCAGGGGAGTGGAGTGGAGCTATGCCCTCCTTTGGAATCAAGCCAGGCTGTACTGAAGTCTTTACAAAGCCCAACAGATTTATCTGCAAGCATATCATCTCAGAAAATTCAATAGAATTTAAAATTCTTTAACAGAATTAATACACAAATTCATACTTTGACATGAATTCTGAAGGGACTGACTTTTGCAGACAGCACACAGGATTACTCCAATTCCTTAAAACTGATGATGCAAGAAGCCTCTCTCTCAGGAGTTATGGAAAATAGCTTTTTCCTGGAAGTGGGAGAAATGGCAAAGAGTGCCTATCCACTTCCTTGCTGCACAAAAGAATCCCTGGGGCTGCAGAGACCTGTGCAGAGCTCTGCAATGTTTGCAGCACGTGGCAAACCCGTGGCAGCCCAGCTCTGCTCGGCCACTGTTCTTAACATGAAACTCAATTTAGCATGGGGTGCTTGGGCTTTGCTGGGTAAAAGAAAGGTAAGGAAAATCTACCCTGTAGCTGAGGCCTGACAGCAAAGTGCATCCTGCCTTTCAAACTCTGGCTTCTGCTTTTTTTTTTTTTTTTTTTTAAGCATTGCATTTTCATTTTGTTTGTATGCATGCACAAAGAAAAAAGGTGTGAGTTTTCTGTACCCTGGGAATTTCACAAACTAGTACTGCACCAAAGGTTGCTCCCACTTACATTGGCTTTGTCTCCACAAAGTTCTATTGTGGCTTTGTGATTACAGTAAATACACACATCCAATTAATATTTAAAGAGGAAAGTTGAAATACTCGAAAATAGGAGATTATATATATCTATAAGCTTTATACATAGTCCAAAAGGGAAAGAAAATACATCAGCTTTCCACTATCCTAGATAGTCTACAACTGAAAATTATTTGTAACTCAGCCATAAGTGACCTTCTTTCTTTTATAGAAAGAAATATTTGAATATAGGCATTCTTTGCAGGTAATATTAAAAATACTCCTACACCAGTACTCTGAATACTGAGGTGACACCATACTGCCAAAACCTGTTACTTGTGTTTAAAATGTCTCGGTGTCACTTTTTTTTTCTGAAAAAGATCCTTTATAAGAAAATCAGAAAAAATGGTTTTGAAAGAGATGGCTTATATATTTGCCACAGCCTTATTTTTGTTATTCCGTAATCCAGATCTTGTAGTATTTATGCAGAAATTGTGCTTGCAAGATTGGTTCTCCTGTTTCACTAATTTTATTGTGAGTATCTTGATCCTGCGTGCTTTTAACTGTGCCCCTGCATCCTAATTCTTGTTTTGCACTTTGGAGACAATTTCACAAGTGTATAACAGGAAGGAAATCAGGTTTTTCTTTTGCTGTCTGCATGCCAACAAGCGGCCAATAAAAAGGAAGAGGAAATGAGTAACACATATACATGGGGAAGTTTTCCCTCTGAACTACAGAAAGACACTTTAATGTGTTTATAATTTTTTCTGTGACTACACAGTGCAAAAACTGCAAATTATTTCCATGGGCCCTGCAGGTTTTACTGTGTAGGCAAAGAGAAGCCTTTGGTTCCCCCCAGACGTGGAAATGCCTTCGCTGTGCAGAGTGAACCCCTCCCCTCCATCCCTGCCAGGGGGGATTCCTGTGCTGAGGAAAGGAGGCTCTGAGATCAGAGCCAGGCTCCTGAGCTGCCTCAGTGCCATCCCAGGAATTCACAGTGCTCAGGGATAGGAAAGGAAAAGGAAGGGTTCCCATGTACTCCATACATACACATTTCATTCTCTATTTCTGCATTGCAATATTTGCTCACTGAACTCAGCAGAGGACTCAACCAGCCACAGAAAAGCTTTTATTTTATGCCAGTGATAGTCCATTAATTTTAATAGTGTCACAAGCTGCTGAAAACCAGCATTCAATAATGAGATGGACCCAGTCCTTTTACAAAGCATTCTAGATTCAACTTCAAATGAGACAAACCTACATTTCCAAGGATTTTCTAGTTAGGGACGTTCAGGATAACAAATTATTTCCAGTTACAAAAAAGACAATTTTGAAGACATTATGCTGCTTTAAAGCCTTAGGTGATTGCAGAGTTAGTGTTCATTTGATTTAGGTTGCTTGAAATGACACTAATCTGAATTGAAATGGCTTCAGTTGGATCCATCCATTTCTAGAGTTTATTCAGATTCATTTTCCTCACTATATCCTATAAAGTCTGGAGTCACCTTTTTAGGTGGAAATCTTTCTATCTCTGAAATCAATGGATAGATGTGATGTTTCATGATGTTTCACCACTCCACCCTCTTTGCAGTGACTGATCTGGAGTTAAACACACGTGACATGGAGCCAGGATGCACCTACTAAACAGGTTCTGTGTTGCAGGTGGTTCAGGAAGTCCAGAAGAAAGGACTCTTAAGACGACCAATGGATTTAATGTTAGCTGCATACCTCATCCTAGCCACCGGGTTTTGCATATTTAGGGGCATGGTAAGTTAAACATATTTCAATAATTTAAGCTAATTTGCAGTCAAACTTTTAAATTTGAGCCTGTATGAAAAAGCATGTACATTGATCCTGTAACATTTGGGTTCAAATAGGCCTTAGATATAAAAGGATAAATTATCTATGATAACTATTGGCGCTTTGCTTCTCCATTTTTTGCTGTGTGTAGCACATTTTTCAAAAGGAGGTGCACCATCACCAGAGTAAACAGCATCCCAAGAGGAAATCAACACAACCTAAAACTGTTTTCACTGGTCTGCTGTTCCATTTATGGCCAAGAACATGGAGACAGAGCAACTGAAGTAATCCTGTATTCATGTCTTTCTAAGCAGTAATGCATATTTAAAATTATATACAGAAACCAAGTTAGCTTACACTGCATGAGATAGAGGAGAACATTTCCACCTAAAAGGAAAAAAAAATAAATTATCCCATTACCTGAACTACACACAGTGTTTCTACTTACCAAGAAACAATGTTTAAAAATGGTTGCTCTCTAAGCATAGCTGATTGAATTAAAGTTTCTGAGGGAAGGAAGCAGTACTGAAAATGCTCCAGAAGTAAATCCATAGTAGGTAAATCTATTCCCTTACCTCTAATGTATCTTATGTCTTAAGCAGAGTGAAATTTGTGTATCATTCAGTGAGCACAGCTCAAATGTTTAGGCATCTCAGATAAGTGCCTGCTTGCTTGATTGGTAGATTTGATCCTTTCTAGAATAATTCAAGTAGGAGGTGATGATAAATACCCAGCAATTTTATTTACCTAGTGCAGATTGTCCTTTTGTAGCTGTGCTGCTCACATTCCTCTCACCTCCTGTTTCTCTTAAAACTTGCCTCTCAGAAACATTTTTTTCTTCTAATTTGTCAGACTGCTTTATTTCTTATGGATCATGTTACTTCAGAGCACCACTGAGACAGGTTAAAGCAGCTGGTTTATCTGTAATTTCAATGTAGAAAATGTTGGTCTCATGGTCTTGCTTGGTTCTGCAGATCCACTTCAGAGGAATTTTTTTGTTGTTGTTTTTTGAGACTGTGGTGATTTCCTTTTATGTTTCCTTCACCAAGCAGGAATTGCTTACTGGCCTTGCTTATACATTCAGAGATAAACTGAACCTCTCTCTGTAAAGGGCGGTAACCACAATTTTGTGCAAAAGTTCAGAAAACACAATCCATTCCAGTCCACTCAGACCTGCTTCTTGGATGCCCATGTTGGAAGAGAACAGGGAGGAATACTGGCTGTAAAGTTTTGCACCCTCAGAGTCACACAAGAAATGCACGTGGAACCAAGCTGAGCAAAACTCACTGCCCAGCCCTGCAGCTCAGGCATTAACCATGGCACAGACACGCCCAGGGACAGCTGCTCACATGGACTGCTAGCTCAATTTAGAGCAGAGTTTTTTGTAGCAGTTTTAAGGCCTACCACAAAAAGGAACTACTTTTGCAATCTCTCCGTGTTTATTTGGAAATTTTTCCTCCTATAGGAATGTAAAATCCAATAATATGTCCTTTACTACTCTCAAAAATTATTACTTTAAGTAACACCTGTCTCATGTATTGCTCTCCACTCCTACTTTGTCCCAGTGCAGCTCCTTACTTGGACTACGTCCATAGCTTGCTGTCCTAAAACATCCTGAAGTTTCCGCTCTCAGAGCAATTTTCCATTGGAAAGTTCATTTGGTGGATCAAAGGCTATTTATCAGAGCAGATCAATAGCAATTATACTTTTACAATAGCACAGCCAACTGACTAAATTCTCTTCCAGTCAAGATCTTCAAAGCAGGCTGCCAGCATTTCCTCACAAAACCATGGAGCAGGAGCTGAGAGGAGGCTGCATTTCACCTGTTAATTGGTGACCACATTTGATCACCAATTTTTTGCAAGCTCCAGAGTAGCAGTGCTGCAGACCATGAGTACACCCCTAGGGCTGGTAACATGTGCCAGGTTGGCTGGTTTCAGAACAAATTGATCACTGGAAGTTCTAAAACTTCTTCTCAGATTGCCCTGGACTGCCCTGCTGAACTCTGCCGGCTGTACATTCAACTGCACGAGCCCTACATAAAAGATCCTGCTGCCTATCCCAAGCTTCAGGTAAAGCACTGACCATGCAGGGGTAAGGAAGGATTTGTGAACTGGTGCAAAGACAAAGCCATGGGTTTCAGAGATGACAGAATTATCATTCATGGCAAGTTAAAGGGTATTTTCTAGTACCATTTCTAGCCACTGTAGGATACCAAATCCTTGTTGTGATAAGCTTAGGTTCAAATTAGGTACATGGAGCTACACATCCTAATTACTCAGGGTTCTTTTAACACAGCCCATGAAACATACCTGCATGCTTTTTATGTTCACTTCCCTTCCTTAGGAAGGCAAAGTAGACATTCAGTCTGCAATTATGGAACAAGAAGGGGGCCAAATTGCTTAGGCTCACATTGCACTTCCATCCCCAGTGATACACATAAAAAAAAAAGAGCATTCATACAAAATGCACTGCAGGTGAGGGAATGTTGTGCTTCAGTTCTGTAGCATTTGATGCTGACATTCTTTTGCAAGCCTGGCTGCTGCTCAGGGACAGGGCCCAAGGCAGTCAGAGGACAGGGGTGAGGAAATGAGCAGGAACCAGGTGTCACTGCTGGAGGAGTTCTTTGTGGGAAAGGGGGGCATGGCTGTGTCTCACAGCTCCCAACAGAGAGTGCAGTGCAGCCTGACAAAGGTTAAGCCAGGCCATGCTTTTTGGCATGGTCTGAAGAGAGCAAGGAGCAGGAATACGTGTCCTGGATGAAGCGAATGGGGATGGGGCAAGGAGACAACAGCCACCAATATTAGGAGAAACTTTAGGGCAGCTGGATCCAGTCAATAGTACCCAGGTATGACAAAAAAACCTGGGAATCATTGCTGGCAGAAGTGCAGTTTTGAGTAGTCTCAGCTTCTCAGTAAGCAGCTGACTGATATTTAAATGCATCTCCCTCACACTGCAAAGCAGCTGATACTTGTGTTTGAAATGCAGATGCTGGCATACATGTTCTACTCGGTGCCATACTATGTGATTGCTCTGTATGGCCTGCTGGTGCCTGGCTGCTCCTGGATGCCTGATCTCACCCTTATACATGCTGGAGGACTAGCTCAGGTATTTCTTTGCAAAATGTTTACTTTTAAATTACATAATAATAAGTAGAGACCAATAAGGGGCCCAGGGCTTGATCTTCCCACGCAGGTTTTATGCTGATGTAACCCAGGTCACTTTTTTAATCTGTAAAAACTCCTTAATTTAAGGGAGTGAAGGATCAAATCTACTACTCTCTAATGACCACATTCTTGCTTTAGCAGACTTCTCTCCTCCTACACAATGTTTTTATTGGGCTCATTTAAACCTGATTAAGCACCATGCACTCTTTAGCTGGGATCATGAAGGAAGAAGGTTATCTTAAAGCTGTGACAGTCAATTGTAAAATACCCCAACAAAACCCAAACACAACACAACAGCATGATACATTGTTTCCATAATACATGTTGGCCAAGTAGGTAGTTTGAAATATATAAATGGAAAAACTATCTCCTTGTCACACAAAATGTACAGTATCAGTGGATGATGTTGAGAGAACTCAGGGAACCTCCTGGACCACAAACCACAGTAACACCCAGATGAGTTTGTGTTGCCAAAGGCAGACAATGATCACATTTCTTTTACTCATTCTGTTCTGGTTCTCTTAAATAAACAACTGTAGTTAATTACTAAATGGGGCTGATGCTCATGAGAAGACTGACCAAAACAAAACAATTCAACAGGAACAAGTAAATGACATGACAGACAGATGAACATTAAACAGATGAGACTCAAGGACAATTGGTTTGTTCTGTACATAGGAAATGAGATGTGTGTGCTCAGAACATCCAGACAACACAGAAAATAAGCACATTAATCCTGCCACAACAGTGACAACATAGGGACACAGCAACAACTGTAATTCAAATACCACAATGAGACAAACACAGACCAACATTTGGTTCCTCAGGTCTGAGATAATCATGGACACAAACTACAATCCACTTTAACTGCCCAAAAAGAAGGGTGGAGTGACATTTTCTATTTGGGAGCAGTTACCATAGAGAATGGGACTTTCTTCTTCTCTCAGTTTATAGGGACTCTTGAATTATCATGTGATATCAAAACAGAAACTGGCAAGCATTAATGAGGAAATTTAGCTGCTCAAAAGGTATAATAAATACTGTACAACTGTGTTTGGCCAAAAATCTAATTAAAACAAACAACCAGCCAAAAACCTCCCCCCCCCCCAAAAAAAAAAACCAAACAACAAAAACCAAAAAAAGCACATGCTGGCTAAACAGGCAAGGCTGTGTTGGGAACCTTCCACTACTGACAGATTACTCAGCTTCCATAAAATGCCCAGAAAATTAGACAACCACTCCTTCAAAGTTTTTTTTTTTAATACAAGAAAAAGTAAATCAGAAGTCAGTGTGTGCTCTCACAACCTTGCAAACTTCCCAGAAAGCTCAGCCTCCCAGTCTGGAGGTGACTTCTTTTTTTTTTTTTTTCGGTTTGGGTTTTTTTTCCCTTTTACTTGCTTCCTGTAACAAATAATCACTTCTTTTTAACAGCCCTTTGTACCTTTTAGATGTGTGAATGCTACACTTTGTTGCTGAAGTCTAAAACTCCTTTGTTGTCCTTTGTGGTTTGACCTTAGAATGTCCATTTACACATTTGACTAACAAGCAAAAATTTCCCATTTCACTATTTAAAGCTCATCCTGGCACCAGCAAATGCTGTGGGCTGACAGAAACTGATTAAGAAAACTCTGTGTTGCTGTGCACTCTTCATATTTTATCTTGCTTCAAAAAAACAGATCTTGACATTTGGGAAGGTTTTTTTTGTCATTTTTACTTTAATGCACTGCAGGATGAACTTCAGCCATCCCACAAGTGAACATGATTTAATTGATTTGACTTGGTAAACTGTGACCAACCTGGGATGTAAAATGCATCTGACAAGGAACTGAAGATTCTTTCTAAATTATTTGGGTGTTTTGTCATTCTTAGGCAAAAAACACATTTACAGGTTTGTCTACTGTTATCTTAAGTTAAAACACTTATTTAATTGATAATTAAAACATATGTAGTTACCAAAACACATTTTGCTTCCTCTCACACATAAAGGTCCAATAAAGGTAAATATCTGATGGTGGAAGCAGTGGGCACTGCTCCCTGGGAATGAACACTGCTCCTACAGATGGGGAACATGGAGATTTTAATTATTTTTATTTCTATCATTATGATATACTTTTTACAAAAACAAGTCACAAAATACCATGTGATGCATCTAAACTAAGAACCTCCAAAGTGTCTACGAGCCTTTCACACAGACACACATTTACTGATTTTCAGAATTACAAATAACTCTCAGCTTCAATGACTCCATTACTAACATTCAGACTCCAAAACCAGTTGTGACCCAATGATCACTAGACTTTATGAAGCTTCAGGAGGAGCTCTTTGAATTTCATGAGTGAAGTACCAGGAGCTTTGATTATACAAAAGGGTCAGAACAGCCTCTGAACTTAATGAAATTGGTATTTCCCTACACAAGTGAGCCATGTGAGAAGGGATGAAGAGTCACAGCCTTGCTAGCCAAAATTATTCTGTCTCACCAGCTCTCTGCAGCCCATTTCTCTGTTTTCTCAAAAGTACAAAGTTTATCTCTATTCCCTCTTAGTGTTTTCCTGCCATTTTTGGCGGCTACTTTTTGCAGTGTTCCTTGTTTACTAGAGACCCTAAACCCAAGGAATGTATTTTTCTAGGTTACTCTCTCTCTATTTGATGGCTTTGTTAGGCTCATGAGACCCTTCCAAAGTTATAGTCTTTGCTTGATTTTAGTCAGTCTTAGAGAGAAGGCACAGAGTGAAGAAGGACTCCTAACCTTTTTTTGGGTCCTTCTCTGTCCTTAACTGCAGGGTAAGAAATACTTGAAATACTGCCCATAATTAGGCAAGGAGGCAAAAAAACATTGTAAAAAGCCCAAATCCAGACAAGCAGCATGAGAAGCAGGCAGACACAGACTGCAGCTGCCAAGCTGGGCAGTGCCACACCCAGCACCAGGCAGCTCCCAACTGCTTTGGGAATGCCCAAGGAGCAGAGTGGCCAAGGCTTCAGGGGGAACAAAGGCTGCATGTGAAGGATGTAAGGCTACCTTGGAAGGTTACCTGCAGCATCTCAACTGGCTGCTTTCTCAGCCAAGGCTCAGGGGCTTGCTGGAGCCTTGAAATTCTCCACTTGGAGAGGGGATCAGTAACAGAAAGCACTGAGGAATGGTTTATTTGCTGAGAGACCCCAATCACAGCGAGGTAACACAACAGGCTCAAGGTTTCTCCCCCTGAGCACCAGCCTGCTGCACACAGCTCTGCAGGGACTGACAGCTCAGAACTGGGGTCTGGTGCCAGCCTGCCTGGTACTTGAAAGAAGAGCAGGACTGGGCTACTGGGGAGTGGATCTGCTTTTAAGACATAGCCCCTGCTCCAAGTAAGAAAGAAAAGAGGGGAAAGGAAAAAAAAAAAAGAAATAGCAGCAGAGAACATGGAAGAGAAACACAGGAGATTAAAGACATAACATAATTTTCACAGAGGCAAATCAAATAAATTAAAAAAAAAATAAAAGTCTTTACAGACCTAAATCTCCTCCTCAGTAATGAAAGCAGCCATGTGTTACAGTGAAAAGCAAGTCTAATAAACAATAACTTCATTATATGGTGCATCATTAACTACTAAAAAAATCTTTGTAGGCTACAGACAGGACATCATGTTACTGCTTTTTGGTTTTCCAACAATTAAAGCTCACTAATGTGCCACAACTCCTGTAAGAGATAAGACCACACAGTAAGGCTTAGACACTCAGGCATCTTAGAGGCTCTGGGAGTTCTGAGTCTCTCAGAAGCATCCCCTTGCAGCTCCTTCTGATAAGATTTACTATGAATTACGACAAATTTACTATCAACTTACTCTGATGCACAGCTGACCACTCACAGACAGGCAGGCCTCACAACCCTCCACAGAGACGTAGCAGCTTTGCAGCTTGTTCACCCCAGATAAGGCTCCAAAATGCAACCCAGAGGCTCTGTGTCTGGGGGAACATCAGACAGCCCAAACCTCTGTCTGCAGTCTGTCCATCTGTCAGGGAGTCTGCTGCCTGGCTGCTGAGCTGCTCTGGCTGTCTGGGCTGGGAAGGCTCCCACACCAGGAGAGGCAGCAGGGATCTGAGCAAGCCCACCCAGGTGCCAAAGCAGGGCCTGCCTGAGGCAGGTGAGAACAAATGGGCTGCAAGAGACAGAGTGAATTACCTGGCCAAGATAAAAAGGCTGCTGACAGTGTGCCCCTGAACATCTGTTTGCTGTGCAATAGCTATTTACAGAAACATGCTAAGTGGCACTCTGCTGAAGTGTGTTTGTATTTGATTTCCTTGATTACTTTGTTTCGTGGCTCAGGTTTGCTCAATGAGCTCTCCCAATTCAGTTCAGGTGGTTGGAATCACCTGAAAACCAATTTCTGTTCCTGTTTTGATGGATAGTCTCAGCCTAACTTTTTGCTAGGGCAGTGTATTTAAACACTTGCACTTTATTTCCCCTTCTGCTTTGCTGTGACCAGAACAATGTTTTTTGTGAGGCCAAAATGACTTCTGCTGAAGCCAGAACAGAGGATGTGATTTGGCCAGAGTGTACTCCTCTGTGTTCCTAAAATCCTGGTGTCCCAATGCTCTTCTTATGATCAAGTTGATGTTTATCTCCTCAGATCCCCTCCACTGCTAACTAATTAAATAGTAATAAAAAAACTGGACACACAATAGTTAATGCGAATGAGCTGTGGCTTGAAATAGCAGGTAACAGATGGAAACAAAAGACACCGACTATCCTGACACGTCTATCTTTAAATGTTTGTTTATGCTAAAAATATGCTTCAGGCCAGCAAGCCTGTCTGTGCCTATAACCTTCACTGTTTGCTCAATTTATACCTCAGAACAGCCCCAGCCTGAAACCCAAATATTGCAGACATTTTCTGAAATCATCAGGAGTTCTGGGATCAGAATCTGGAACAATCTGGGTTTAAGATTAAAAAACCCAAATCCAAACCAGAACTAACATAGTCCAAGACCTTCCTTTCTAACTTCACTCAGAGTGAGTGTCTGGCTGCTCCCACTGATGCCTAACTCCCAACCCTCCCGGGCAGATGGGTGAGAGCCCTCCCCTGACTGGGATCTGCAGGGATGTGGCCACTTTTCTGGGGAAGGATCCTCTAGCACAAATTATGACTCAGAAAGCCAAGCTAGAATCCTTTACCTGATGAAATGATCAGTGCTACCATGTGCATAAAACAAACCTCTTGCCATGCCACTGATGGTTCCAGTTATGCCTCATACATCAAGATATTAATGATTTTAGTTTAGACTGTATTTTTTATACCACTGTGCAAAAGTATGATGGATAATTCTGGAATGAGAACAAGGGCTGGCTTGGAAAATGTCACTGGAGATGCAGACTTGCATGCAGATTATGCCATCTTTCCAAAAATATACATCAACTTTACCTTTTTTTAATATATGTGTTATATACACACCACAGGCTCAATTTTCCCATATTGGTGCTTCTCTTCATGCTCGAACTCCTTACATCTACAGAGTCCCTGAAGAAGCAAAAGAGTTTTTCCTGATATTGAACATAATGTATGGGATTCTTCCCCAGCTGTTCGCTTACAGGTGTGTCAACAAGCCAGAGTTTTTTATGAAACCAAAACAAGAAGAAAAAACAGAATAGCAAGCAGAACTGTTTCCAGCTCCTGTCCTTGGCTATGTATATAATTGGGCTGGGATGTAACTGAACTGCTCAAATGGAACCCAAATGAAGCGTGTAAGATGTGTAAAATTGCACAACTGTGTAGTCGCACGGTCTGCTTTGTTTATCCTGCTGAAAAGGGAAAATAAAGACGACTGCCTTTAGCACCACTTCTCAACATTGTGACTTTGCGTGGCAGTGCATTGCCAGTTCCCACAGCTATTTTTAAGTAAGCTGCTTTGACAGTTTTAGAAATACTGCATGAAGTTAAATAATAATAATGATGTCAGTGTTTAGCCTCCGCACGCTGAAGAACAGCAATGCCAGCAGTCCCTGCACAGAGCTACTGCACAACATGAAGGTCAGCACTGTGAAGCATGAAAAATTAACATACATAACTCTGTCACATGCACATGTTTTATTTGTCAAAAAGTATGTCCTGTGGGTCAACCTTGTTAAAAATCCCAAGAAATCTTTGAAGAAGCAATCAACTCTTATGGTAAGACTCCATATATGATAAGCAAATCATATAGTTTTGTTAATTCTCTTCAGGATTCACTTCTGCAAGGACTGCTCACCTGCTTGCAGCCGAGCAGGTGCTCACCAGCACTCGTGGGCTGGGCACAGAGGGCTCAGGACTCTGCATTTCCAGAGAGGAGGGGCTTTGGCTGTGTCTCTGCAGCTACTTTTGCTAATGCTGCTGGCTCAGAAACAAGCAGCAGCAAACACAGCGACCTTGGTTTGGGCAGCTTATGTTTCTATTTGCAATTACAGCTATTTCTATGCCTTCTATGTGTATTTATATTAAAAGCAGTACACCTAGTGCCTTTCTCACAGATGAAACTAGCTGATACATTTTAACTGGAAACACTTTATTTGGGTATGTTGACTTCTTGGCTTTTGACTGAAAGAATTTTATTTTTAAGCCTAATCAGTAACAAGGAAGCAGTACACGTGCCTGTGTGTTGCACCCTGCACCAGGGGACCTTCAGAGCACTGGGAAATTCAGGCTGTAACTCTCCTGCTGAACACTGCCATGCAGCTCCCAGCAGCAGCCAGGGGAGAGGCCCCAGGTTTTACACCTCCAGCCTAAGGAGCAGGTCCAAAACAACCACAGCACACCTGAGGCAATGCTTGTTGGCACCCAGCATCCCTGGTGCAGCTCCTTGGGCTCTGGGACAGCTCCATCCCAGTGCCTCTCCCCAGGGAAACAATCCCAGTGCTGCCAGGCTGTCACAGGACGTGCTGGCTCACAGCACCTGAGCCTCTGGTGTTACTTCTGATGTCTTTAAAGAAACTTTGAATACATTCAAGGTGAATTTAATGACCTCCTGTTATCCAGAAAAGGCAAAGTACAGAAAAAAAATAAAGATCTCACCTGCACTTGTATCTATTATGGTCAACTCATGTTAACAGAATGTTTTGCTTTAATACTTGACTTACATTAATACCTCACATTATTACACGTATGAAGCCAAATATGACGCTAACTTAGTTGCTTACAACCTCAAACCTTACTCCCAATACACATTCCAATAAATTTATTCTGTAAAAACAATACATTTTTTTGTTTCCTTTTTGTTTTGTTTTGGTGGTTTTTTTGTTTTTTTTTTCCTTGTGGTTTTTTTCTTTTTTTAAGTTTTTTACAGTAAACTCATCAACTACAAACCTTGAATACGCAAAAGATGTTCCAAGGACAAGCATAACAAGGATTGATAAAACCAGACTAAATATGTTTTCACAATAAAAGCTGGCATAAAAATAAATAAAAATCTCTATTATCACAATAGCAACAATAATGTACACAGAGTAATGGATTTGGAATGCTTACTTACTAGTCTAGTTCTATTTCCAAAAGGAAAAAAAAAAAAGCCAGAATGACAGCATCCTTTTTTAAGCCTTTCATTATTTAAAATTGATGTTTTGTTTTGGTTTCCCATAGGGCTGTATATCACAGTAAGCTTAAAAATGGAAAGCATCCAAATGAATGATTTCAAATTGTGTTGGCATTGGAAAAATCCTTGTATTAATCTAAAGAAACACAAAAAGACTTTCACTAACTCCACATATAGGAACTAAGTCAGATAGTGTACATTACATCATGGTTTGGAGAAGTATTAAGAGTATAACTAGCTAGGTACTTCTAATAAGGAAAGATATTTTATTACATTATTGAACTTGGCGGTGATTTCAACTGAAGAAGAATTTTTCTTCTATGTTGTAAACTGATCAAAACCCAAGAGAGAATGGATATAGGAAAATTTAAAATTATGTTTGTATGTGGAAGATTATTGTAGCATTTTATGGAGGGGACTCATTTCTAAGATTTAGTTGCGTTTAAAAAATGTTGGTTTAGAGTGATATAATTTGGAGTTATGCCTTTTCTGTCTAGAAAAGGAATCTAAAACATGTTCAAGTATGCGATATCTTCATAAACCTCAGCCACTGGAAAAGGGCAACTTCATGCAACCAAATAATATGAAAATCAAAAAGTAACCCTTAGAAAAAAGGGTAAAAATGTCATTTCTGCAAACACAACAGATAGGAATGTGAATAATGTGCATACAAACTGGGATGCTGTTGATGGTACTAATGAACAGATGCGGTGACTCATATCAAATCCAAGAATATTAGACAACCAAACATGTAACCTTCTTGTGTTTTCCCTTAATATTCAGCAGTCATTATGTTGGTTAAGTCTGAAAGAGAAAGAGAAAAAAGTCACATTTAATGTAAGAAATAACATGCTGCATCCAACTTGACACAATTGATGTCCTATTTCCACACTTCAAAGTCACAGGTACGAGTAACCACCTGGTCTGTGCAAACAATTTTTTTTCTAGAGAAAACTGCTTTGTTACATTAGCTAAACATATCACTACAAAGTATTAATGAGCACAGTTGAAAAGTAAACATTTAGGGCTGTATTCAAAAAGCAGCTCCAGTGATGTATGTGGGTGAGCTTTTCCCCCCAATCACTCCACTACAAACCTTGTAGCACACTTCAGGCACAACCAAATTTTTCTGCTTTTTTTCTACTGCACTAAATCGCTGATGGGCTTCATGCAGGAGCTCAGGCACTGCTGCATTCCTGGCTGTCCAGGAATGAACACCCTCTTGTTCAAATACACAAAAGCTTAGCAAGCATGAGCAAAGATAAACATTTTCATCACTAAGGGATCCAAATGCTGCTTCTGAAAAGGAAACAGTTTGGCTCCAGCTCACTGTAAGGTGATGACAGAAAAGGAAGGAACTCCCATGGCTGAGTCAAGGTCAGCTCTTGCTTTCCCTGACATTAGCAGGATCAGGATCAGACTGTCCTTGCATGATCACAGCAAGTATCTGCAAGTCTCAGTTTCCTCAAATTGAAGAGATGGCAAAATTCACCTGATGGCCCTGGGACAGATTACATTAGCCAGCATCATGCCAGCATGCAGTGCACCATGACCACCCACCTCTGGCCAAGGCACCCCATCTCCTACAGCACTGCACCATCCTCCCTGTGTTTGGTCAGTGCAGGTCTCTCCTTTGACAAGTGATTTGTGCACAGTAAAATTGGAAACCTGTGCCTTCCGTGTGGGAGGTCCTGGTACATCCTGACTAATGACACACAATCAGGGTGTTATTCTCAAGTGCTCAGGCATGCAGAGATGGTTTACAGGAACTACCAGAGCCCTGACTGCCCCAAAAGGAGTAACCATGTGCTGCCCATCCAGCACACCACACTCCAGAGGCCTCTCCTGTTTCAGAGTCAGTGAGATCATACTTAGAGATGCTCTGGGGAGGTTCACTGCTGCTCCTTTCCCTTCAGACATCCTTTTAAACTACAAGTGATCAGTCAATCAAACCCTGCTTTCTGCTAAGGTTCCCACTGGCAGCTGCTGCCCAGCATGGACTGGTAGGATGGGGGTAACAGAGTTGGCTCCTATGTTGCAACTCTCAGATCCAGTACAGAAAGATGTCCTTTTGGCATATGAAACCTTTGCAATTGTTAACCACAATTCCCTTCTGGGCTATGTCCAGAAGATTGGCTAGGATCATTCTTATGTGGGATGCTGGGATCATTAATATTTCCCCTCCACACTGTCTGACAAATACAGCTGATGGGCCACAGTGTGGCACATGAGGGACAGCAAAGAGACAGACAATGTAAGTCATCCTCTAGGGTTTTCAGTTTCCAGTACCATGTTCCATCATGGCACACATTTTGCCTCCTGGGTGCACTGCCAGGTGTCCCAGAAGTCAGGAGGTGCCCTGTCCCCAGAAGCAGAGAGCCCCAGGGCAGTGTGGCTGCTCAGGCCTCGCTCCCAGCCCTGCAGCTCTGCTCATCAGGGATGCGGCAGAGCTGAGCACATCCCGTGGTCTCCATGGTTTCACATCTCCTCAGAAACAGAGAACTCTCAAACATCTTTGTTTGAACAAGTCTCTCAGCTTCACTGTAAGCTACGGCACAACGTGTGCCCAGCGCTGCTGCACACAAAGAAAAGAGCACAGCATCTGACTGATTCGAGTGCAAAGTTTCTGTCATCAGCGACAGCACAGAGAAAACAGAGCAGGGAACAAAACTAAATCCACAAACTGCCATCTGCTTTTCTGGCACTGAAAATTTCTTCCCTTAACAGTGTCTGGCAACTAATTCAGCTACCCTGTACTTTAAAACTGCATGAGCAGAAGGATAATTATTTACTTTCTCTGTACCATAGTTGTTGTTCCTTGTTGGTTTGAGGTCAAAGTGGCTACAGGATTTCATGTACACAGAGATGTAAATACTTCATCTGTACTGGCTGCTTTAATCTCAACTTGCATTCAGACATTGATGTTTCCTCTGAATTATGTCCCATGTCCTTAGCCAGGACATGGGACATAACTGTTGTCCTGAGCTACTGGAAGGCAGCAGACAACACAACTCTTTACACCATAAACTATGCCATTATTTGATTTTTACATAGAAATGTTTACTGTACAATAGTTAGACACTTTCTTACAAATGTTATATTTTGCTTTGAGGGGTAGATTTTAGCATGTCTCAAATTGCAGGAAAACAAAATCAGACAGAAAACATACCCTGATTTCACTTTTTTGTACAAAATGCTTTTACATTGAACTGAACCCTAAATTTTATGCTTTCAATGCTGATAACCCCCCAAACCTGGTATGCAGCCTGACCAATGTTATTCTTGATATGTAAAGAAGAGCAAAGGAATCAAACATCTCAAAACCACATCAGAAGGATACAGTGAACCTGTGTTTCTCTGGCCAGTTTGGCCATTACACTTGTGCTTCACAGCAGTAACTGGGATTGTCACTACCCCACAAGAACATCACAACAAAAAAAACCTGGACACAGGCTGTTTTAAATGTGTTCTCCCAAATGCAATGGTGTCAGATGGCAATAATTTTGGACCAGATTTTGATCCCCTTATTCATGCTGGCAGTTGCCTCCACAAATAGATCCAATGACACAGTTGGTAACTGATTGTCAGTGTGAGTAAAAGGATCACAGTCCTTTACTCCATTTTAATATTCAGGCTGTACTAGGAACAAGAAAATGAATTTAATTTCCAGCGAATTTATTCTTCTCTGAAGAAGTAAAATCTTTCACCTGCTGCACCTGTATACCAAGCAAATGCCTCCTTTACCAACACACTGCCCAGACTGTCACTAAAACAGTGAATACTGACCTTCAAACCCTCTCTAATAAGGCCAGAACCACAGCCAGCTTTCAAACACGAGTATGTGGCCATCCAGAAAGTAAAAGTAAAAAGCAGTTTAGGTGTTCAGTTGCAAAGATTCAGAGTTATGCCAGCCAAGAACTGAAGACACAAGTCACCAGAGATTTAAATAAGGAATGTAAATCTGCTGCCATGATTTCACTGATTTATCAGCTAATTTAATACCATGAAAGCAAACAACATAGAGCCGTGAATACTTTCCACCAGAAAATTCTCTTTACGTGGTATTCTGAGAAAGCCAAAACAATTTAGTATTTAACAGCAGAGAACAGTTCTGGGGATATTGTGTGACTCAAGATTTGAGCAAACTCTGGGATGGGCTGTCTTATCTAGTACACTATTAGTTAATTAATACTGGATGATTAACCCCTGAGGTTCAGGCTCTGCATCTTTCTGGGGAAGGAATCAGACAAAGAACAGCAGACAGGGAAAGAGCTTGAAAAACAGGTAGTGATGGGACAGTTACCAACTATGGTTGAGACAAGATAAAATGTCTTGTTCTTGAGAGTCCTGTAGTACTCAAGAACAGCTCAGCAATGAAGGGATGGAGATGAAAGAAAGCACCTTTGTCTACCCAAGGGATAGAAAGAAAATCTCACAAGTTGAGCATGTGAACAGTATGAAATTGGCTGAAAAAAAATATAATAGCTCTGAAAGTACTTTTATTTGCTCTGGGTTTGAGTCTTCAGGAAGCCATCACTTTGTGTTTTCAAGCTTACGTCTACAACCTGGAGGTTAGAATTTTCATTAAAAAATATAGGGGAAGTTGCTCCTGCAATCATCTGACTTTGGCTGGTAGCCCCTCAAGAAGATCCCTATAATGCTGAGGGTAACAGTGTGATTAAAAGGCAAAATTCTATCTGATCTGAAGAGGAGAGATGTGTCCAGGCATTACAAAAGATAATTACTACCTCATTATTAGTATGTTATTAAGAGAAAAAGCTTGTCTCCTCGGGGTAACTCTTGCACGGTCTGAGGGCTGGGAGGTGCAGAGCAGGGGGGCCCAAGGCACCCTCAGCCCATGGGGAGCACCTTGGCGAGGGTGGCCAAGCCACACGTCCCTTCCAGAGGTGGCCTGGCCCCCATGAGCAGGCAGCTCCCAAGCAGACGGTCACAGTGACGAGACCCGGGGATGAAACACTCCTGTCCCTGAGATCAGGGCCCTGTCCCCTTGCTGTGCTTGTCTGTGCCTTCGGGTATCCTTCTACACCTTCTTTTGGGTGAGCAGAGGGTGGCACCCCGTGCCTGTTCCGAGGAGCCTGGGGCCATCTCATGGCCACACCAAGGTCCTGGCATGGCCTGTTGGGGGACAGCGGAGCAGGGGAGGAACCCATCCTCTTCACACTGCCTGCTGCTGGCCCAGGGCTCCTCTCACGAGCTGAGTGATTCTAAAGAGACCATTATCTCATCTATGGTGGTGTCTTTTGGCAGAGGGAGACATTCTTCTGCATTCAAGTGTGTGAACAGAAGGATCATATCCCAACTCTGCAGTACTTGTCAGTCTTTTTCAGCCTTCCTTTCTGCAGCAGAGAAGTCCAGGAGTGTGGGCTGGAGGAGCTGAATGCCCTGCAGCAGAGCCTTAGTCTGGGTGTCCAGCAGGACGTGGCTGCAGTGTCCAGCAGGACAGCTGGCCCCGTGCCCCAGCTCACCAATCCAGACACTCTGTGGGACTGGCTGTTTAACACCAACTGAAAAAGAACCTGCTACTCTTCCCCCAAGTGCCCTGTGTCTTCTAAAGGCAGACATTCTAAAAAGACTTGGTCTGGCTCTGAAGAGCAGCAGGAGATGGAGTGTCCCCTCCTGGTGCTCAAAGAGAATTGCACTACTGACAAAACCCCAATGAAACTCTGAAGAGATTCACGTCCAAAATGATGATTTTGCAGCACAAATGACCAAAGTGAAATATGTGGACCAGGATGTGAACTTTTCCAAACTTATCAGTGCTTTTATCACAAGCTGCCCTTGAAACCACATTGTCTCTTTAATCCATATTACTAAAACTCCACCTTTTCCATAATGTTAGAAGCATCCAAGGCCTAGGAACAGACTGGTTGCTCAAGCGTGAGTTGAAGGCTGCATGCTGGGGCTGCAGAAGTCAGAGCAGAGCCACTCCCCACATGGGCATGACAGCACTGACTGTGAGTATTTCTTCAAGTTGTGCTGGCAGAAAGGATAAGACTGTTGACAGTATTTCAGTATTTCGGCACAGAGGCTAAAGCATCTGTAATCCTAAAAATGCTGAGAAGCACCATGATGTTGTAGCATGCAGGACTCTACCTTCCAAGCATGTCACACTCAGAAGAAAGAGCCATATAAATGTAAATACTACAAAGCCAATATCCTGTGTGATGTTTTAGCCACTTAGGCTGTGACTGACCTAACTCAGTAAGCATTTTGTCCTTACATGGAAAATGTGCCTGAAGTTCACAGACATATCCCCTGTCACGGGAAACACAGCAGGCCCTGCTGAACATCTTGCTACCTCAGGTGCATCTTACAGTTTTCTCACTTAAATACCTATCTGAAGATGTGGAAGTGTCACAGGGCTCCCTAGGCAGAACATGGGCCACACTCATCAGCCGCCCACACTCTGTGGGTGAGAGGCTGGGAGGGCACAGCTGGGCAGGGTCTCCTTGCATCAGCCTCTGCCTCAAGCCAGCAGCTTGTTCAGAGTGAATGGGAGACACTCAGGGCACATCTTCCTGTGACCCCATGAGCCACCTGACAAAGTCTTTATAAAGCAGAGTCATAAAACTGCACTGCACTGCAGAGAGACACGGGGAAGGAAGCTCTGGGAGGAGTCTTTGGGTGGGAGACAACAGCAGCTCCCCAGGGGTTGTGTTTTGTGAGAAAGGGCTGTGGCTGAGCACGCAGCTGGGTGCTAGGGCTCCTCAGCAGTGTCAGATGAGAGCCTGTGCTGGCTGGCCTCCTCTCACACCTGGGGATTCATGTCACTCAGCTCCTGAGACAGCCCAGCCCGGCTGCTGCCCACGTGGCAGAGCCTTGGCATGGGAACTGCACAAGGACTGGTTCTGAGCTGGAGCTGTAAGTGCTGGAGCTGGGAGGCTTGTACTGCTCCAAAGGCTCAGAAATAGCAGGGGTTGTTAAAGATGGCTGAGTAAGCAGTTGCCAATGCTAATCCCCCTGCTCAGCAGCCTTCCTGTCTTCTTGTTGTGGTCACAACAAAGTAATGTTGATATGAACACACAACTGACACAAACACACAAGGAGATTGTATGAAGCTGCTCTGCAGCAGACTGTATATCCTGTCCTTGGAAGGTCATAGCCCAGGGCTGCATCTGCCCTGGAAGCCACAGGATGCAGAGTCTGTAATGTGCACATGAACCCTTGTGAACTCTTCTAGACACTGGGACTGCACAAATTAAACAAGTGTGAAAGGGTCAGAAGGCTCCCCCTGCTAGTGATCCAACATGCATTATGCAAACAGTCTGATTCTGCTCTCACATCAATTTTGCATCATTCCAGTTCATGATTTTCAGTAGCTCCTCTCAGCTGACATCTATGCAAGTGTCAGAACAAAAATAATGCTCTTTTTCAGTCATTTCTCTAGAGCAAAATTTCTACCACTGCAGGCACCAAGTCCATGTTTCTGTTCTAGACACATTCTAAGCCCTGAAATGTAACCCAAGGAGGTGGCACGTGGTACACACAGGTCACCCCTGGCTCCAAAGCCCCCCGGGAGCAAACTGCAAGGGAAGTGAATGACAGGAACAGAAGATTACCCCTTCACTGGTTTTCTGCAAATCTGAAGAAGTGTTTCTTGTGTCATTGCCTGCATCCCCAGCATCAGAGCTGCTCTTATTTTCTTCCTCTTTGCAGTCCTTATCATCTTCATCTCCAGGAGATTTTCGTGACTGCTTGGAGGATTTCTAAAATGATCAACAAAGTTAAAATTAAAACCTGAGCTTCAGCCATAGAAAGACATTTCTGAAATGTATATGGAACGCTGTCTGATCATGCATTTCACTGTTCAAGGTGAATATGTGGGGTGAAAAGCATTTTTCAGGTGAAGTAGCTGGAGTTACTGCCACCAGCTAAGGAAATTACTCTAAAATTCTGTGTTCAGCACAGGTTGGCAGCTCAATTGACTGAAAGACAGACACAGTAATAGGAGCTGGGTATTAGTGTTGGGTCACCTGTAGGTTTTGTTAGTTAATGAAACAGATGGTGCCAGCTTGACAAAAGTTTTGATTAAACACAGAGATGTAAAATGAGAATAACATTAGCAGAGCTGCTTTCCATACTTTTTTTTAGTGCTGTCAGCTTTAATATATTAATGTTAGAGCCATGTGGAACCAATACATCTTTTCTGTTCCCTTTATGTTATGCAATTCCACAGTACAAAAGGATAAATTGTGGCATTAAGCCACCATTTTCATAATCCTCTGTTTGCCCAGAGTCTTCTGGAAAGAAGATGGTAGATCAGACCTGAATTTCTAATGTAAAACACACAAGAGGGGTGAAAATAAATTTTGTTCAGTGGATCAACCACAAAAATTCACACTCTCCCCCAAACTGTGCCTGGATCAGATTGTTTGCTTGCTTCTTCTCATTTCAATTAGTTTTCACTTTCAGAGAAGAATAACATGAATGTGACTAAATTGACTCTGCCACACTTTCCATGACTTTGCAGGCAAGGTGCAGCTCTGGAGGCACACACAGAACCAGAGGAAGTGACTATAATGTTGCTCCCCTTCACCCAGGTGACAAGTGAGAAGTCTGTCTGAACTCAAAGGTGTCATTTCAAGGGGATGATGTCCACCAGCCACTGGGAGACAGACACATTACTCTTAGCTTCGTGATCTACACTGTTACTTCAGACATTAACAGGGCTGGCAGGTACTACAGTGCAGGTCTCATATCTACAAACTGAGCATCCTACTCCCTGCTTAATGAATTAGCTCTTCCTCCTTCCCATTCTGCATCCTGGACTGAAGTGTTTCACACAGCTGCAAGAGGGGCAGCTGAGCATATCTGACCCTACCAGATCTTTCTGGGAGATGGGAGAGGGAAGCTTCAATTCCCCTGGACAGGAATCAAACCTGAACTCATGACTCCTAGGACGCCCACTCCCAAGGCTTTTTTTCTGCTTCTTGGGGAGAGACCTATCTGAGATGATCAAACTCATCAATCCTTCTTTGCATGGCTTTTCTTTCCAGCCCTTCTGATCTCCTTCCCATAGTTTCCCAACCTCTTCTCAGTGTGTGGGCACTAGAACAGGGCAGAGTACTTAAAGTGGTGTCTCACCAAGGCTGTCTACAAAGTAAGAGCACTCCCCTTTGCCTATTTGAACACCACTGTTATGGTATCAGAATCCAAATGCTAAAGGAGGAAGAACAAATTTCCACGAGGTGAACAGTATTCCAATTATAAATACCCATGGGTAACAAAAGGAAAAGTCAGAAGATAACCTTTGAAGTGTAGGATTTTTTCCGTTTTGAGCCGGCTTTTTCATTCTTTCTTTTTCCTTTTCCATCCTCTTCTACCCGATCACCTTCCTCCTCACTGCTGGCATCTGCTGTATTTCCTCCTTCTCCTTCAGTTTCTGATGAGCTCTGTTGCTGAATTGCCTTTAAAATAACAACAATAATAACATAAACAATAAAAATATCACTAATTGATTTTTTTACTTGATCTTTGTTATGCATTGAAGATAGAAATAGTGGAAATGTACACCTTACACTTCAATTTCTATAGTTAGGAAGAGCTCAGGTTATTTTTACAATTATCATGAGAAAGGGCTGCAAAGGCAATTTTCTCAGTCACCACCTGAACTCAGTTATCAAATGCAGATTCTGGGATAGCATGTTCTGAAGGATTTACACAGAAACAGAAGATCTGATAGCAAAAACGTGTTTGCTGGAGAACTAAGGGCTGCTCAGTGGAGAGACCTGGCATGTTCTACTCTGGGAAAAACTACTAAAACTTTAGACTTTGGCTGCAGTAGGAGAGACTTTTTTGAGAGAGAAGATGGTTGTTACACTCCCCTCAAGGGGCAAGATCTCTGTGTTTTGGAAAGACAAGCCCTGACCAGCAGGCTGAGCACTCTTTGACAGCCCATATCCCACAGACTATTCACTGGATTTTTTTTAAATACCCAAGTGTATGTAAAACATGTGTAGGGCTGAAAATATGAAACAGGAACCGAGAGAAGCAGCAGCTTTTCTGCAGGTGGTCTGTATCTCTGGCTTGTAGGGTTTTGTGATAATAATGTAATAGGTGTTTGCCTTCTTTTGGAGGTGATTCCTGCCTTCAAAGGACCACATTTTTTTAATGACAAAAGTTCTTTGTTTTATACAGCCCACCAACTACTCTTCTCCCCCTCCAGCCTCACTGACTTTCTGCTCTGGACATCCAACAGGGAGAGCTGTTGTACAGCAGCAACTGTCTCCTAACAGCAGCTTAACCCTCCACCTCCTCACTCCTCTTAGCTTTGGCACTGTCATACATTACCAATGTAAAAATCAAAAGTGCAGTGACCTTAAGGTCTGTGTAAAATACACGGAGCCTGATATAAAAATAAACAACAGAAAGAAGAAGTCAGAAATTATTCATGTTTGTACAGGAGTAAATAAAACCATCCATTTTTAATTTAACTAAATGTGTTGCAGAATTTTCCACTTCATCACCCTAGAATATCACAGAAAGCAAAAGGCTCTGCAGTATGATTAAAGTTCCATTTGTCACAGTGTGAGACCACAGTTGTCTTTACATTACACAATTACCAGAGCTGTGAAACTTTCTTGCTCCATCAAAACCAGAACCTTACACATCACTCTTAAAATGCTCACTTTGACAAGCAGTAAAAGAAGAAAACAAGAAAGATAAGGAGCAATAGGTGTGAAAGTCATTTACCTGATATCCAGTAAACTTTACTCCAGGGTTGTTTTCTATTTCCCACAGGCCTTCATTAAATCCTTTTCGCTTGTTCGATTTCCCAAACTTATCTTTATATTCTTTATATGGGAAAAGGTCTTTGGGCCCCAGGAACGCACTGCATTTTAACAGAGGCAACATTCAAAAAAGGACTTATCACTCTCCTCTTCAAAAATCAAAACAGTAACAGTGCAAATGTTTTCCCTGTTCTTCTACTTATTCCATCATTTCTTTTCCAGTTTTATTTATCTATTTGTCACACTGGCTTTGAGTTACTGCTGTGAGTCTGTTTTAATGGACTGGCTCACCATCCTGATGTTTGATGTAGTAAAGTCATGCTGGGTATGTCTAGAAACAACTGAAACATCTCGATTTTATTAACTACTGCTGGGAACTGGCATTTGAACAGTTTATGAAAGTTTATGAAACAGTTTATGATGTCACTGCTTGCAATAGCAAGGGACCAAACTTCCAATCCTAGTGTTATAAATCCAGAAAGGCCAGAAAAATGCCACATGAAAAGTTAAGAGTGTAAGGAGTGCCTGGGACCCATGAGCCAAAATTTATCCCTTGTACTATGGGATAGAAAAAGCAGTGGCATTTATTATTATCTATACTGCCAGTAAGCCTGGGAGCTGCTTTCTTGGAATTAGCCCCCCGCACACTAAATTCTGTACAAACACAATAAAAATGTTCTTTCCCAAAAATCTTATAATTTCATATAAGAACAAAAAACAATGGATGAATATAGACAGATGAGTAATACAAGGAAACAATGAGATACACAGGGTGCCTGTGGCCAAATAGTTTTTTAGACAGCACAGCAAAGGAGGGATTTTTTGCTTTGCTGCTTCCTAAGTCAGCTACGCACTGGGCCAACTAATTTCAGGCACAAGCACCACAATGCAGGGAAAAATAATTATAAAAAAAAGAAGAGTGATGTTTGTCCTGCTTTTTCTACACACATTACAGTAAAACTCTTAACTTCTTAACTCTTAAACTGAATAAAGCCTAACTTTCTTCTCATTGGGTATCTGTATCTACTGTATTCTGCATTGTGACATTGAGATTGTAATCACAAGTTAAATTAAAACAGGAACACAAAAAGACCCCTTCACTCCCACAGGTAAAGATTCTGTGTCATCAATGACCAGAGATGAGCAATTCCCAGTGTCCCTCACCATAATCACTGTCCTACTTTCCTGATGATCTTTGCAAATCCTGTTAACTCTCCAGTCTCCATTACTGAGGGACTGTGGAGCTCCACCACGTCCAACACATTCACTGTTGTAACCTCACCACGACATTGGGAATCTGCCCTTTTTTTGCAGATGGGCTTCTGAGGCACAAAGATTTGTCCAACATCAAACTCAAACTGATAGCAGAGTACAGAGGAAAAACCAGCTCCCTTCAGTCTCAGTCTAACACCTTAATCACAGGATCATATTTCTTCCTTCCTGCAATCATTATTTCAGATTAATGCCTGATTTATGCCCAGCATTTGTGAATGTGCAAAGTTCCATTCACTTAAATCATCCCACTGGCCAAGCATAGCCAATGCAGAGCCAACTGGTTGCTAAAAAGGCGTCAGATGACAAGTCCCTGAGGAAAGAGCTTCCTTCTAACTCCACGTGAGACAGCATGGGATCCACACTCAGTTGGATATTGAGAGATATCTTAATTATATAATTACAAAGCCAAGAATGCATTTCTACCTGAAAGCCAAACAGTGATTTCCAAACTAACAGATGTCATGTTAATATTAAATGCTACAATGAATAAATTGTTATCTACGCTTTTGCTAATACCAAGAGATGTCTCCTTGTTGTCAAAAATATAAACAAACAGTTCTAACACAAATAATGAAGGAAAACTGTATGAAACTTAGCACGAGCTGCCTTAACTTAGCTCAACAGTAATGTATGGAAATGTTTTTACAGCCTTTTATGTAAAGTAAACACTGAAAAACTGTCTGCATCTTTGCTTGAAATAAATTCATTGCCACTGGGAGAGTAAAAGTTTCTACTGCTCTGCTATAAAACTAAGGTGCTGAAACCTACAGTTCATTTTTAACAGTTAGGCTTTTACATTTATAAGGTAGGAACTACAAATGGTTTTCCTGTTTCAGATGCTAAAGTGAGATCATGAGCTCACAAAATCCAAACCAAAAGAGATTATCAGTTTGAGATTTCCTCATTTTGGAATAGAAGTGGTCAGGTTTTTTCTTAAATGTTTCCATTCAAAAAATAATTGCATTTTGGTTTCTGATTTGAAAGCATCCTATGTTTATTTAAACTTTATTATTTTCAGATTATTTTGTGACAGTACTAGCAGACCACAATATATCAAAATATCAGGTTGTCTCATTCTAGCAACGGGAAGAATTATTTTAACTAAAGAGAGGCTATTATGCTTTATAAAGCAGAAACTACCTTTAAAGATTTTTTAAAAATAAAATGTGATGTATGAGCTATGGAGTTTATAATATTCTAGAATAATATTAGAATTAAAAAATAAACTATAAATTTTTAATAAAGTGTCAAGCCTCTAACATGGAATTTAAAATATCATCAGAATTTCATTTGTTCTAGTTTTAAAGGAATTCCAGGAAACATGTTACCTGCAAATGGGGAAGGAAGAGTTTTAAAATTAAAATATTTCACGCAAAATGGAATGTGACATTTTTTAGCTACCTCAGCCATAGTTTAAACTAGAGACATGTACATTATAATCCAGAAACTCTGTACTTTGTAGCAATCATGATGAGACCTAACTTACCTCTAGTGCTCTGATTCCTTTCTTTCCCTATCAGCTCAGCCAGCTCAGTTCTTCTATCACTTCTGTGAGCTCCATCCTACAATATCCCCAGCACAAAGCTCCCAAGAATATTTTAAAGCTCTGTGAGGACTGCCTGAGACTCTGGGGTCTGCTTCCTTTCATATCACAAACCACCAAGAGAGTTCTCACGCAGGACACGAGCTCCAACATGCCCAAACACAAGAGCCTGATCTCTGCCATCATGGAACATCCAAGTGAAAAATGTTTGCCCCTGCCTCTGAGTTCAGTGCTTTTTCAGACCCTTTAATGAATTCATGCCAACACATTTCTTTACAGGAAACACAGGCTTTCATGTTTAGCTCATGGTAGCCCATGTAGGCAGCAGCATTTCCAACTTCTTTCAGCTTTCACTCTCCTTTGTGAACAAATGAGTTGGGCTTGCAGGACCTATCTCTAGGCTCCCAATGACTTCAGTCAGGATTTGTTTCAATAAAATCAGAGGCAATGATGTTAGCTGCAGTGGAAAAATGTATTCTCAAAAGAACAGGTCACGTTCATTCACTTACGTTTCATGAGTCCCAAAAAAGAAGATGGGGTATTTATTTGCTGGAGGCTTCACGGCTCCTTCAGGAAGTTCATCAATCTGTAAGACAGAAAGCAGTGGGGAAAAAAAAAAAATTATTTCCAAAAGTGATGTCCCTCATCCAAGATTCCCTACCAAGCCATGGAGGCGCTGGCACAGGTATCCTGGGTGGGGAAGGGAAGACAGCTGCTGGTGTTTCAGGCAGGTCATACCAAGGCAGCATATGACTGAAACACTGCAGGGAGGCAGCAGAAGACCCAGGAGCACACACAAAGTTTTAATGATTTCATGGGCATTGTAATACACAAAGGCAACAAAATCAAGTCTGCTTAATTTAAGTGTTAACTTCAGATGCTGCCTCATCAAAGGCATGGAAGCCCAGAGGGTGATCCTGCCTGTCTCACACAGCCACCTCAGTAACTTCTGCAGCAAATGGGAACAGATGGTATCTCTGAGACTCTGCAGCTGGAAAACCGGACAGTCTCCCAGAGGTGCCTGGTGATGGTGGAACAGGGTGTAAAATGTGGAATGCACGCCAGGGAGGAGGGCCAGGGACTGACTCTCCTTCCCCTGCAACACCCTGATGACTGCCTTTGGTTTCCACTCCCCTCTCTACCCTCTCCTTTCACATTTTAATCCCAGCCTCGTATTTCTCAGGACACAGCTGCAGAGCAGTGAAAGGAGGGATGCTGAGGGTGTTCTGCTGAGGCAGAGCTGATGTTGGAACAAACCCCTCAGGCTGAGCAGTGCCCACACCCCTTCTCCCAGTGTTTGACTGAGAGCACTGCCTGTGAGGCACGAGGTGAGGGCCTGGGCTTAATCTTGTCTATGTCTAATTTTGTAGTCTTCTGCAACAGAAATAAGAGAGTCCAGGTGCCTAGCCACATAAACCAGAAACACAGCAAAGCTTTAAATAAGATCTAAGAGCCTGCCTTCCCAGAAATGGCACTTCTGAGCATATGTGAGTGTGTGAAATTAAGTGTGCAGAGAAACTTTCTGGCCAAAAGAGAGCCTAATGAATCTAGATATCTACAGGGCAGCACCAGTGAGCAGGTGAATGGCTTGGTGCCTGGTCTAAGGCAACTCAGTCTCAACATAAGCATATCAAATCCTGCCAAATGTCAGTGCAACTGAGAGCAAAGTGCTGACATAACAGTGCTATACAAAATGTGCTCCTCAGCAGCACACAGGGATGGAACCTGCATGTTTTCACTCAGGAGGCCAGACACACATGTGCTTTCCTTCTCTTTTCTTGCTGTAGGACCCCTAACACTAAATTCTTATTGATTAATAAGCACCAGATTGTTTTCAAAAGATGTCCTCTCTCACGGTAAAGCATCTGCTTGGCTACGTAGCTTTCAAAGGAGTGTAATCTTTTGTAAGAATTCAAACCCTTTTGGTCTTCCTGCAAGGACACCCCTTGGGGATGGAGAAACGAGAGCCACATGTGGAACTGTAACATCACAGGACTCCTTTCTGTAGAAGAAATGGATGCCTATCCTTTAGGTATAACTGGGACATTCTCTGAAGCTGCACCAGAATCTGGAGATCTGAGAGCACTTCCAAACCATTCCCTCAGGGGTGAGTATGGCAGGGCCGTGTGTCACCATGCACCCACTGCCCAGCAGTCTGAAGGAGACAACCCAGGATTGTCACAGGTGTCACATGCCTTGTGGGCACAGCAATTACCTTGTACTTGGTTCTTGTACTTAACAAAGCTAATAATTTGATAAATAAAAGGATAATCTATTATTTAAATTCACATAGAAGGAAAACACACACTGGTGGAAGATGAACACGTGCATTCGCTTTTAGCTCAGCTGTGTGCAAGGAGGAACTGAAACAACATGACAGGCTTTTTGGTGTCCTCTTTATTACCAGGAGTACATAGAGGAAAGGCTGTTGAAGATATTACTTTAGAGCTCATAATTTTCTGACATTAACTATTTGGTTTTTAAGAAAGAGCCTATAACGTTGCTATTTGCTCACAATTCATTATTTAAATACAGGTATTACACTTATTATAAGAGTGATAAAAGAACTGCAGGTTAAAAACATTGCAACTCCCCTTCCAAACTGAGAGCAAGTCAGGGAGATACTGCCTGTCTGCAAAACATTTTATGCCTCCTTAAAGATGGAAGTATCTACATGTCAGAGCAGAAAAGGCTGTGCTGGCAGTTTTCCAAGTCCAGGGAGGGGTAACACACCTCAGCCAGAGCCATCCTCCTCCTTACTGCGACAAGGAAGATGTCCAGATACCAGACCCCAGAAAAATGTGGACTCCTTTGACTGAGACAAACAGTGTCTGCTGGGACTTGAGTGCAAATCTCATTTGGCCACTTGAAACATGGCGCCAGCTCTGGGCTGCATTACAGAGCAGCACAGCCCAGTCACTGCCTCAGCCCTCTCAGAATCTCTCACGAAATAAAGTAAACAGCTGCAAATGATCAGTAAAGGGGGGGAATGAAGACATGCTTAGTAGGGAATGCTGATCAGAAGGGACTGGGGATCTTACATCACACAATGTGCTATGCTCCAAAGCAGTGAGGATCACCTAAGCAACATCCCAAGTGGAGTTAAGCCTTCTGTCTTATTCCCAGCACTTAATACTGTTAGCTAAGAAGCAGCACCAAATCAACAAAGGACAGAACACACATCTGTCACGCAGCTCACCTGCTCCCCATTTCGTGGCATATTTCTTTATTCATCCAAGTATCCCTTCTGACTACGTATCATCACAGGAAACCATAAAAAAGCTTTTCATAGCTTTTGGGAGTTGGCATACACATACAAACACATGCAGTATAAATCTGCACCAAACAGCTCAAGGAGAGACTGTTAATGCTCCCACTCTAACATTTCACTCTGCAGCTGAGGTCAAGACTTTTCCTGCCTTCACTGATATTGCTGTGAGCTCCCCAGCTCTGGGGCTTATGTTGCTGGTACTGTAACAAGGTTGGATATAAAGTGACAGTGTTATCTTAGGGCCATTGAACTCCGTGGCAAAAACTCCGGGGAATTTAGTGAAGGATGAGACCCTCTCTGCCATTAGGAAAGATCTTTTCCCGTTTTACCTCTTTCACACAAATCCCTGCATTAGAGACTGTGAGAGGAGAGCTTTGCCCAGTCTCCCTGTTTCCAGTAAAGCCACCTTAGCCCTCTGTGAATGCAGAGTCCCTCCGTGCTTATTTAGCTGCAGAACAACCCTGGCACTCCATGACAATTGCTGCTGTTTTGTTGTAGTAGAAAGCAAGCAGTACAAGCAACCATACTGCAGACTCCTGCTGCTGCACTCAGTCACAATTTATTTCCATTCTACAGGATGTTTTGTTTAAATATGCTGCAGATTTGGATCCGATATTTTTCCCTATATCAGCAAGATCAAAGACAGAGAGAGAGAGAGAGGGAGGGAGAGGAAGAGAGTGAGCGCATGAGCACAAGAGCAAAAAAAGCATCGCTGCCTTGAACCAGGAACAAAAGAGGGAAGAGCACCCATACTAGAACACAGTGCTGTAGTCACAGAAACATCACTAATGACTAAAGCATCTGTCTATCAGAGAGCCAGACTGCGACTGTGTTTTGCTCCTGGAAGGAAACAAACAGATTCTCAAGTACCCGCTGTAACCTGCAATCAAACAGGGGCTCCATCCCTGCCTGAACCAGAGCGGGCTGGAGCTTGCTGCCACAGAAATCAGTGTGAGCAGCGCATGGCGTGCAAATCTGATATGTGCATCAGCAACACCACGGGCAGCCGCTTCAATTATGGCTAAAATTAAAGCAGGTGGTTTCAGATTTCGAGTTTTATCCCCTTAGCTCCCGTTGCTGTCATCTGCTTAATGAATAACAATTCTTTTTGCACAGCCTCAGCAGAGCTGCGCTGCCCAGCATTTGTTTGCCAACCAAGCAGCAGAGCTTTAAAGATGTAACTGCGAGGTTTTTTCCAGTAAACAAATGCCAGGCTTCTAGGGTCAAGAACACTGAACAGAAAATTCAGCTCGGTCCTCTCCAGCCAGAATGTGGCTTTATCAAACCGTGTTGCTAGTGACTACCAATGTGGAGGCAAGGAATCTGCCAGGATCCTTACACTGTAGCAGGGTGTGTGTGCAGCCCAAGCCTTTTGCTCCCGGTGGTGCCGAGCAATCGCTGACTGCTCAGGGAGTGTTTCGCACCGGCTGTCCCAGGGTGGCTTTGGCAGCCCTCGCACTGCAGTGCTCCCTCCCCGGCTGCCGGGAGGTTGGGGACCCTGGGGAGCGAGCGAGGCGCTGGCTGGGTGGGCTGGACCGGCGCTGCAGAGCCAGAGCCCAGCGAGAAGGACAACAAGAGCGGCTGCCACAAGCACAAATCATCGCCGAGCCTGCCTGTGGGATAACGTGGCGTACTCCTGACAGGCGGAGGAGCTCGCTGGGAGGGCTGGTGCAGGAACAGAGAAAGCTGCACCCCCTCCCGGGTGCTGCGCTCTGCAGAGCTCTGCGTTCCCTGCAAAATGGGAACCGTGTCCCTGCGAGGCACGGAGACAGCGGCACGCTTTGTCCCTGCTGGTGCTGCTGCCCCGGCCGGGAAGGGGCTGCTCTGCCCGCCAAGGTGGAAGGGGCATCCCAGAGACATCCCCTTCCAGCTGGAGGGGCAGCAGGTGTCGCGTTTTATGGCATCACAAAACCTCTGTGCTGGGGAAAAGCTGCTGTTCAGAAGCAGGAATTCCAGGCTGTCAGGGTGGCTTTCAATCAGACCCTGTCCTGTTCTGTTCCAAGAGAATTTTACACCAAAATAAAAAAGGTATCATGCAAAAATACCTATCAGGTCCCCATTTACAAAAAAGAAAACTACATCAGCATGTAGGGATGCTTATGTGGGCAGTGAAACCACAAGAAGAAGCCCTTTTATTTTGCAAAAAGAGGGAATTAGAACTGCAGAGCAGTAATCACTGATTGTTTTGACATAGTGTAAATGCCTTTGATTGGCAAAAGCACACAGAACCATTGCCGAGATCTGTATCTCCCACTGAAATCCCTGGAGTCACTGCACAGCAGCAGCCGAGCAGAGGCCTGGAGTATTTACTGGAAAGTGGTTCAAGTTGCTTATTATTGCCCAACACATGCAAGCAGCTTGATCTTTTGCAGTTAGCTTATTAGCAGAACTCTAGATGGATAAAAGCAATACTCTTCAAAATCCATTATTAAAATAGGGTATTTTGCTTTACTACAACATTTTTATTCCAATGGATTTATTATGCTTTTTAATAGCTAATGCTACTGGGAGTCAGCAGTATAGCAGTATCTTTTCTAAACCATTATTTAAAATACTGTTCTGTAAGATGTAAAATATTAATTTTTTTTTCCCCAGAGGATCTTAAAATGTAAAAAAAAAAAAAAAATATATATTCCAATGTGCTTCAAGCTAAAAACTGTGACTCAAATTCCACAGTGCTTAAATTGAAGAGCAATCCAGCTAAAGCTGATTGGAGACTGCTGACTTTTTCTCTCATGTATCAGAACTGATACTGGAATCAGAGCACTACTCCCCAATGTACATCACATACCTGAACTTGTGGTGTGGAATGCTGGCATATGCACTTTTTCACCCATTAAAAAAGATAACCCTGTGAAGGGTGAGACTAGAAGCAGAATCCAACTTAATAAGGCGGAATTGCACAGCTACAAAAGTAAAAATTAAAAAAGTCTCTGGGCATGGAAGAGTGCCATCAGCAAAAACAAAAAGGCAAAACAAGATTAAAACCAGCAGAGCATACTTTTGAGCACTGCTGAAAATGGCTGAAGGGTATCCTGCAGACAGCCAGAAATGACAATATAAAGACATCAATCCTCCTTTTTTTCTTCTGTGCATGCTCAGGACCTCAACAAGATAGAAGACAATGAAGGGTTAGTTGGAGTCCAAACAATGCTGGCAGCACTGTTTCACTAGGAAAGATCAGCAGCCTTGCAGCTGAGTTCAGCCCCTTTACATCCCTAATTAGCAGCATATTTTTAAGACAGAAAGTTGAAATACGTTTTCTGCAGAGCTGCTTTAATCTCTAATATGAAAATGGGGCCAGAGCTTAGTTCTGCGTGACTGGTATCTATATGCATGACTTTGTAGATAACTGATCTATTCATGTGATTCAAGTCCTCTCTGCATTTTTGGGGCTGGTGGATGGAAGACTGTCAGAGGAGGAGACTTGGGGGGAACAAAGACGTGTCCCCTCTCTGCCACTGGCCCCTGGGATGACCTTGGCCACATGAATCACTGCATCCCTTCCATCTCACTTTTATGAATGGGGACTATGGCACTGAAAAAAAAAAAAAGCACTTGAGGTCCATTGCTAAGATGAGAGGAATTCCTAGTAATTCCATACTTCCAGCTCTGTCAGAGTTGCATTTCAGGTTACCAAACTGTAATCCTCCCAGTGAGCACAGCCCAAAGTCAGGCTGCTGCAGAAATGCACTTTTTTCTCCAAATATAGTGTTTCCCTGTGAATTAAGCAATCGTGCTACCACTAGGATTCTTTTTTCCCCCAGTCTCTTCTCTAAGGAAAGAAAAGGATGTGACCATACTGTATCCAGCCTGACTCTTACCTGCAATAACTCAGGGACACATCAGACAATTTTGCCAAACCAGACAAACGGAGAAAGGCCAGAGAGATATTAAGTTTCTCCATGTTTTGTGATAAATAGGCTGCCCAACAGAAGATGGGCAGACAAGTAGTCCATATGCTGAGAGACAGCTTGCAATGCAGGCTGAATCAAAACATCACACACTGGGAAATCCACACAAAAGTAAGCCAGAGAAAAATAAACTTCTTAAGTTTCATGGCTCACAAAATTACTTTTTATATGTATATGGGTGGGGAGAGCTTGTTTATTTTAAACAAATATTGCCAGCTCTGAGGCATGTAACATTTATTTTTCTTCCCTTTAAGCTCAGTGAAGGTTTGGTTCTTCTCCATCTGAATTATTCCTCAGATATCAAAATATTGTTTGCAATGTACATCCACCAAAGCAAATCAGAGTGAGCTCACTAACACCTAATGAAAGCAGTTTCTGATGACAAAATTTCATTACCCTACTTTACCATCTTACCACAAATATTTTTGTCTTGAGATTTACAAGTGTGCAAGAAATGCACATATAAAAATGTGTTTAGAAGACAAACAGCAAATAAAAATTAATTAACCAGTCAAGACATCAATTAAGTGTGAAATTTCAGGGACTGGACATTCACAAACATTAAATTTCTGTCCTCCTATTTTCTTCTTAAAAACTGAAGAGATGTGAAAAGTCACACAACCTTCCTCCTCAAAAGATTCAGATAAACTCTGCCACCTTCTATATCTCATCTGTTTGAAGGAGTGCATGGATGGTACAAGAACTCCATAAACTGAGGAACACTTTTTTGCCTCCCAATATTTACACCAAATTGTTAATACTTCATTGATTTTGTTTGGTTTTAAGGAAAAATGTTATATTCATGAGGTGGGATTTTTTTGCCAGTTAACTTGATCATAACACTTTCAATTAGATGCAGCCAGCCTAGAGCGTTGACATTTGGTCAAATACACACAACTGAATTTATACTTGAGGCTTATTTCTTCCACCCAAAGCTCCATATTCCACTGTCCAAGCTTTTATTAAAAGAAGTGTTGCAAGTCCTTATACTCCTATCAGCACACTTAAAGCCAAAAGGTAAGCAAATTTCCACAAGACTGTGGTCTCCTAGACTTGACTGGCTTAATTTACCATTTCTTTTTCAGTATCATTTCCTACCCCAAAAAAGTCAGTTGAAAAAATTGGATTTACATGATATTTCCAGGCTGAAGAATATGGAGCATCCCTGTGCAGTATTTAATCCAGCTTCCCAAAAAATACACTAAACTTTATTGGCACTACAACTTGTGGCTAAGATTGTTTTGGGTAAGGAAATGTGATTGATGGAGAACCCAACCCTCCAGTTTGTGACAGGATGGACACACACACACCAGAGACAAAGAAAGGAACAGTCTCCTTCACTTACTGCAGCCCCTGGCTCCTGCTAGGGAGGATTCAAGCTCGAGACTCTGGAGATTATTATCTGGGCTTTTGGGTACAGAAAACCCTTCTGCTTGTCTCCTCTGTGACCTGTTTTTTACCATCAGTAGCAGCTAAGGGGCCTGAAACACGCCTTGCCACTGAACACACAGAAAATACAGAAAATGCTTACTATTACCTGGGAAAAGAACCCAAAATCTTTGTCCCTTGAAAACACAGAGCATTTTCAGTATCCTGCAACCCTCTGAGGTTCAGGTGCAGCAGCAGAGATGAGACTACAAGTGTCCCACCAGTCCTCTAGAGGGAATGGAGACACAGCCAAGCATGTATTTGTCTTCATTACGCTGCTCTCTGTGGACCCACGGAACACAGAGACTCACACTCTTAATGTGTTCACGCCAGAACATCTATTTGCAGGATTTAAAGGACTCCTTCAAACACCAAGTTCTGTTTCCCAGGACCATGCACCCTGTTACCCCCAGCCCTGGGCAGGCACAGGCAGCCTGCAAGGGCTGAGCAGCGCCGCAGCCACACAAACGCATCTTCTGCAGCCACCGGGGCTGGTGCAGGTGATTCCAGAGCCCGGTGCTGCCTGCAGCACACAGCCACGCTCACAGCACCAAACCCCAGCACTTACTGTGCCCATGCTGGACTGGCAGAGGCCTCAGCCTGCATTTTGGGGCTGTGGATAAGTCTAATCACGGAGCATCACTGGCAGGCAGGTCAGTTTGCTGTGATGCAAGTGACACGTAAAAAACAACAACGTGTACACGAGCTGGGGGGAATGAGAAGCAATGAAAGCTAATTGCAGAGGCAGTGAAACACGGTGATTTGCAGTAATTTTGCAAAGGCAGGTTTTTCTGTTTACCCTGCTGCCAAACTGCAAACTCGTACCTGCAGGAGGGCTCAGGGTCTCTGAAAGCCTCTAAACTTAACTACTGTATATAAATAAATATTTCCTTTACTCCCCCGGCCTCAGCCACCCTCTATGGCACAAAACAAGCCATTAAACCCCCAACCTATTTTGCTAAGATGGAACTTTTGCCTGTCTCGACTGGGTTGCCAAAAGCATGGAATGAAAAAAGATTCAAGGAGTCACAGTGGCCTCTGTGCAGCACTTGAGCCCAGCTTTGGTGTCTTTACTGGGTTTGCTTTGTAGTCTCTGCTCATATTTCCAGGAGCTGCCATTAGGGTGTCAAATGCCTTCTTTGCAGAGTCCCCCAGTCTAGGTTAAACTCTTAGGAATTTTAATCCTCCTGCCTAAAGAGACTCGGGAACAAGTTCTTCCAAGTCAAGTCATACCCCTCCCCACCTGCCCATTTTTCTGCTTCCAAAACCTCAGAATGAGAGTTTTCATTTAGTTTTGACTCTAAATATAATGTTGCTGAAACTTACTTAGATAGTCCCTAAAAAAATAATAACCTTATTTATTAAAATGAACATTTTCCTCAAACCCAGCCCCCCAAACTGAAGCAGCAGCTTACAGGAATGAAACTATATTAAAATATACAAAGCACACCATTATGTACTGTAGAGCTATGAACTTAAATCCTAATTACTAAACCATGTTAGAAAAAAAAAAACCTCAAATGAAATAATGAAAACATGAAAGACAAAAAGATGTATTTTTAGAAATGTAAGTGGCATTAATGTCAGAGACAAGATGAATACATCAATATGGCAGTGACCAGATTTGCTAGGGCAGCAGCCCATCATTACAAAGAATATATTTTACATAAAAACCCTTAAAAGTGAGTTTTAAGCATGTGAGAACTCTCTTTTAATTCACATGGATTAATCATGGGCTTGAAGTTGCCTATATGTTTATATTTATGTAGGACAAAGAGTTACTTTTTAATATCTGTTTTTTCTATCCAATATGTTCAGCTGAATAGACATATCAAGTATGTGTCAGTATTTTGTGTTACTCTCCAAGAACCTCTCAGAATTTGGTGTTGCCATGAACACAAGTCACCTACAAAACTCAGTAACTCAGCTGCAGTTATGTCACAAAGCTTACTCCAGAATCTGCCTTTTTCCTCTGATTTTCCCTAACTTTCCATCTCTATACCTTCTGGCCATCACTGTTTCTCATTTCTATCCCAGACTCGGAGAGGTAACCAGAAGATGAATTTTAAGGATCCAGGCTGTCAAGGAACAAATTACATATTGTGGAACTGTGCTATTTCTCACATACATTAATATTAAATTTTTAAAACCTATGAATCAGCGACAGCATCCATACTAAGCATGTTTTAAATCAGGTTTTTATTTTGTTTTAAGAAGCAGCTATAAAGAAACAGCATATTATTCTAACTCGTGTGCAAAAAAAAATGGAAAAAGCAATTACAAAGAGGACTTGGTGAGTGATATCGAACTAGGAAAGACATTAGGGAACACTGCACATACAGATTCATACTGGGATCCAGACAGAGTGTTTATACAGACCTCATACACATCAAAGAAATTCAACCAAGAGCCTTTCTGTCAATATTGAAAATTTTAATTCTGTCACTTGCCTTTGCTTTCTAATGCAATGGTGATGACACATGACGTGTCCAAACCACGTTCCACAACCACAGTGGAGATGCAAAAAGCATCTCACACTGCTTTTGCCTGTTAAGATCCCCAATTCAGCCTCATATGCAGCATTCAGGATGGCATCATTTTCAATAAATCTGCCTTGCTTCCAACCCTGACACCCCTGTCATTATAGCAGGTCACTGCCCAGCTGACATTTGACAAACAAGCAAACTAACACCATCATCTAGCAGCAAATGTTTCAGAAAAAGTGTAAGCTTCTCATTAAAAAATTGTTCCCCTTGCTCCCACATCTGTTAAAGAAGCTGGCATATCTTCTGAACATATTGCCACTAAAATCTTTATTATTATGGCCTTCTAGAAAGTTAACAGCTACAGGCTTGATCCTGTGAGCACAGCTGGACATACAGTTTGGCAGCATAAACAAAGCCATTGTCTTTGTATGATCAGATCCCATCCAGCACAATAACATGGCAATTATATACACAGGTGAATCCATTCATTTGAAAGGCAGGAGATGGCATAAAGCATCTTCTAAAAGATAAGGAGCAAACATTCACAGCACCTTAATGCTGAAGAGCCCCATCTGACAAATGTGTCTTCTCTAATCTGTTTGCATCTTTTAACAAGGAGTTCTTGTCATTTTACCAGAAGTACCAATTCAAAAAACCTGTTCACAAAACTGACCCACTACCATACAAACATTAAAAAGCTCCAAAGCAGAGTTGCACAAATAAATGCAGAGAAAACAAAATATTATCAGATAGAACAAACTTACTACTTTGCAGACATTAAAATTCTAACCATGAGGCTTAATAGCTTCATGCTACCTTCTTCTACAAGCTATGATAGAAATACTGACTGTGACAAAGGAAAATAAAATTTGCACAAGAGGAAGATTTTGAAAAAGGACTTCTGATAAAAAGCAGCAAAAGAGGTACCTGAAAATGTGCACATATGCAAGTCACCTGATCCAGACACCATAAGAAAAGAATTATCTCTCGAGTTTGCTGCACCACTAATATCTTTCAAAAGTCCTGGTATCTGGACAGGAACTGCAGTGAGGAATGTCAGATTTTATTTTTCCTTTTTTTAAGATGAATGTCTGCCTTCTCGCTTAGGCTCTGGTCCTACTTTGTGTTTCTACAAGCACAGCAGCACACATGTAAGCAGTTTTATTGAAATCAAGGAATCTTTATGCAGTCAAACTCATTCTCTGCCTTTAGGACATGGTCTTTAGAGAGCAAACTACTGGGATAAGGCATCATCTTCCTCCTGCTATTCCACAACACCCAGGACAGCCATGCAGTGCATCTGTGCAGGCCAACTAACATATGAAATTCCCAAGCCCTTTCCTACTGGGGGATCATGAAATACAGCAGTAATAGTACCCTGCTAAGAACACAGGAACCTCAATTCTGCAAACACTTCCACAGTGATTAATCCTGAATGAACGCTACTTAATTGGATTCCAGATAATAGAGTCTGAAGAAATCCTTACAGAAATACAGATTTACACTGGCTCAGATGGAAACGATGACATCTGGGCTGAAAACCAACAAGCAACTAATTAGTTTAAGAAAAAGATGACAAAAACATGCCACTACAGTAGGACACAGTGCCTGGCATGAGATGCCTTGCTTAGGCGTATTTCTTGCCAGGATCTGCCCCTCTTAGCATCTTTTTCCATGTTCTGGAAGTGGCATTTGGGACAGGAAGGTGGCAACCTTTGCAGATATTCAAGGCTCATAGGTGTGTATGCAGAAACATGCAGTCAATTCCCTACACCCAGTGATTGTAAAGCCAGTGACAACTGACTCACAGTCCTGGGTCTGTGAGAAACACGAGCTGCACGTAAACTGAAATTCAGTCTGCAAAAGGAAAAACACAACACAGCTGGGAAAAAGGACTGGCAATGTCAGAGAGAGAAAGCTGGAAGCAGCAATACTACAGGAAGCCAATAGTGGACCACAAGTTTCATTGGAATAAGCAGTGTGCTGCAAAGGTCACAGCACTCTGCAGCAATCCCATACACAAGCACACGTTCTGCCAGCGTGGGCACAGCCCCACAGGGTGCAACTGCACCTGGGAGAATGATCCAGCCCTTGGGCAGGACCTGGATGGGCAGACTGGGAACATGCTAAATGAAGCTAAAGAAAAATACACGGATACTTAGGGCAATGCACACACCAAAAGCAATCAGCAGGGCTGGTGGGATTGATTTAGTGTTCAGCAACCAATTCTATCCCAAGAAAGGAAGGAGGCTGTACATGGACAGCTTTGCTTTTCCCATGGGGTGCCAAACACAGCCCTCCATATCTGCTGGCTTTGGAGACCCCCTCAGCCATTGTGCCTGGTTGGTAAGTGCACAAGCAGAGGCAGGAAGGAAAGAGACAAGCAAAACTCAAAAGAAGGAAGGATACAAATCTCCTTTCGAGGTGCAGTGCTCTGCTTTCTGGCATCACCTTAGGCTGCTGTGTCAGGATAGACAAGCCATGGCACATGTGAGTCCAAACTGCTCCACAGGCACCTCCCTCCCTTGCTACAGAAGACACCCACAGTGCCACAGAAAAGGTGAACTGTCAGAGCCCTACATCCAAACATTTCCCAGAGGGTGAGGTGGAAAAGGAGCTGCAGGAACTCACTCCTAGTTACCAAACAACGGGTTAGAGATGAGGGAAACAGTCAGCAATGGAGACTTGAGTTCTCATTTACTACATGTGGAAGAGATTCCAGATGAGGAAAATACACAGTCCTCCAAGAATTAAAAGAAAGGGTTGACAGCAACCCCTTATGAAGGTGTGAATGCTGTAAAATATAAGTTTTGTGAAGCTTAAGAAAAACTAGCAAAAAAGAGCTAGTTTTTGGTTCCAATGACTTTATATGCAAAACACATCAGCATATCAAGAGAATAGCAGCAACTCCAGATTTACTCTTTGCAACTATGGCTTTTGCTCCTCTCTTTGCACTTCCCTGCTTCTCCCACCTGGATTGCATCTCCAGACTGATGCTACACACGTCTGTAAGGTCACTCCCTATGTTATTATTAAGTTTCAATATGTTCTTATATTTAGGACATTTAGTAATCCAGTCTGATAAGGGAAAACTCAAAAGAAATGGTTTGCATTATTGTGCAACTGTTACTTGAGCTCTCCCAAAGTTTCTTCTACTCTTTGCCTTTGGTGTAGTTTCACTCTTTGTATTTTGAGTGGCTTCACCAGTATGTGCCTTCCAAGCCCAAGGAGGACAAAGTTCCTGACTTTAAAGCTGACACACTGTTTCCTAGTTGACATCAGTGATACCACACTGACACCTCAAAGGTCCCTACAGCCTGGAATTTTCTCCTTCCTCTGTGGCCATACTCTGTTACATGTAGGATGTTTTGTTAACTGATGGTCTTAAGGAAATTCTTTGGTGTATGATATTCCTTGCCCTGTTTTTTCTCTTTTGTTATATGATGTCTTCCATTCAAGCAGCCAAACCAGAGCTGGCAAACAGCCTCTCTCTAGGTTTTTTACACATTGCTGCAAGGCAAAATAAACAGTTGTTTCCAGTTTGCATTGTCGGGGCTACAGATGTATGCTAATTAACCTTTCAATCTGCTGATGGAAAGCTGAAAGAGCTTTAAATGCACTTTTCTAAGGCAGAGACCAAAGTCTTTGGACACCTGTCCTTTCTGATGCTGGGCTCTGTGTGGCCCAGAGCAGAGTACGTCATGTCCTCCCTTTATGTTGACTCTGAAGGCATTTTCAGATTTCAGCAGAGCTTTACAAAAGGCCAGAGGCAGAGATAAAATCCTTCAGAAATTCAAGGACATTATGTGTCTTTTTGGAGAAACACTGATGCCAAGGATAATATTTGGGTTGACCCGAGACCACTTGAGGGATGGGGAACTTCAGACTGGGGCAACAGAACTACTTCATAACATGGGAAGTTCATTGTTTTGTTAAGATGTGGCAGTATTTACTCAAATTTCTTACCTTCCATTTTGTTTTCTAGAACCAAAACACCACAAACAAACAAACAAAACCAATCCCCAAAGCCAGGTCTCACATACCCTTCAGGCAAAAGTATTATCAAGCCTGTCACGTCAAACAGTCTGAGTAGAAGAAAGGAAAACGAAATGAATCTGCAGTTTATATCCAATTTCAGTATCAGGTTTAGAGCTGGCTGTGACACAAATGAATGAAACAATCTCAGATGTGCAAAGCCACTGCTGCAGAGACCATCCCAAGAGAAGGAAGCAAGGATCTGTTTCCTTCTTTAAGTTTTAAAAGCTTTACCTCATGACACTGTCTTGTCTGCCAAATATTCCTTGGACTCTTTCAAATAATGGTTCATTCTCATTGCTCCACTGTGCTTCAGCCAAACTCCTGTTTGCTGTTTGATGCTGCCTCTGCTGGAGCCCAGAGTCAGCTGATGCCCTGCCCATGTGCTACACCTGTGTTTCAAGCATCAATCCTTTCCAGGGGAGCAGGAGTGCACAGCACAGCTGTGTCTGCACACACACGGACACATCCACGGGAGGCAGGGATCAGAGACTGATGGCACAGGGGCAGCCTTGGAAACTACCAAGGTACCTAAAGAAATAGCACAGTACTGATGTTCAGCTAACTCCTAACACCTTTAAAAAGCCATCTCCACAACCTCTTCCTGCCTGCTCCACACAGACTACTTCCAGTGTTTGTTGCTATATTTATCACTCAAATTACAGTATTACTGAGAGGCCTCAGGCAGCCTCATTCTATCTTATATTCTCCCTTATGCCTCTCAAGTACACAGTGGGAAGGTTTTTACTGCTCAGGCACCACCATTTGGAACAGTTAAAATGTCCAACCTCTCCCCATTGTTATCACATCTCCAGCCTTATCAGGAAGTCCTTTCATCTATCCTCAAATGACAACTGTATATACTTACTGTCAGCAATTACTTGCTTACAAGATTTTTATTACCCTAAATGCAGGAAGACTTTTTTAATGTGTTATTATGACAAGAAAAATCAGGAAATGAAGAGTTAAGCCTGAAAACTCTGTCTTCATTTTTCTACCTACAAAAAGTTCATTCTGGTTGGGGGTCCTGAAAGGTTCTTTACCCAATAAAAAAAAGAGATCTGTAAATTAGTGAGGGAAAACTAATATTTCTCCTATCTTTTTGTAGTAGCAACATACAGATTGACTTGACAGGCTACAGATTTCACTGAAAGGGGCACTATTCCTTCATCCAAAATACATATCCAACAATTTCCATGGGATCAGTTGATGCAAATTATTCAATGGCTTCAAAATCACAACAAAAAGTATTTAAAAAAAAGTCTTTAGATATGGACATGAAAAACGTTAGTTGCTTATTGCCTCAAAACTTCTGAGACAACTGTTTTTATTCTGTGTTAGCTTCATTTGGACTTAAAATTGTGACACTGCAGGAGAACATGTATTCATCTATTGTCATCTACACAAAAAGATCAGACTTGCATATTTGGGGCTAATTATTTAAACTAATTAAAGAGGGGAAAAAACAACAATAGAGAGATTTAAAGAACTGAATTTAAAAGATGTTTCCCCATATACCCCTGTCGTGCTAACAACAAACATGGAACATCTTGGCCCCAAAATGATTCGTTTGCCAAACAAGAGCAAAGCTTTTAGTATAAACTATGGTTCAACATCATGTATAAAAATGATGACATTTTATGCTACAATCCTCAGATGAAATCTTTTTAATTCACATTTAAAACTGATTGCAGGATAGAAAAAGACCACCAGCTACTTCTGTTCCCTACTTTCCAAACAGTAGGAGAATACTTTAGTCCTTGTTATTTTTGTTTTAGGAAATGAGGGAATCAGTACACAATGAGCTGATTAAGTCACTGAAAATGCATTCACCTCTACTCTAGGATATGACCAGGTATCTGCAAATAAGTTTAGACTCTGTCTAAGCAACATGTGTCAACGTGTGAAAGCACAAGCAATTCCATAAAAGACTCATTGCCTTAAATGTGCCCTTTTCCCTTGCACCACAGCAGAACTCATGGCAGTGCTTCCTGAAGGAGCCACGACCTCCCCATCAGCTCCTAGGATGAGCCAGGCCTTTGCAGGGATCAGCAAATCATGTCTCATGTTGGAAAGGAACAGAGACCTGCCCGGAAAAATTGCTTGCAGATCTCCAAGGACTGATGTATGAGCAAGGTACATAATTAAAGAGGGAGAGAGACTGAAGAAGCTCTGAGCTGGTAAAGGAGAAGTCACAGGGGACTCGTATTTAGTAACATGGCAAAAGTGAGGTCATAAACCAGAGCAACCAAAAGGGGGAAAGGAGAAAAGCATATGGTGAAGGACTGGACATGTCCCAAATGGCCAAGGAGAAAAGCTCAAAAGACTGCAGACCAAGTTCTGGCAGAAAAACAGAGAAAGATCTGTTGTCTATTTCGATGGATCCTTTGAAGTTTTCTGGATCTAATCTGATTTTTGTCTGTAATTCTTTGCCAAAAAAGATAAACCCTGCCAGGGAAAAACCCACCTTCCCTTATTCTTGTATTAATACAAAAACAAAGGTCTGTTTTAAATATCAAACACGTAAAACACAGAACCTTTCTTCTACGATGTGTTGGAGAGTTCAATATTTGCAAGCTGTCATACAGGCCATTATAACAGACCAAAGTTTTTTCTGTACCTTGTACTCTATCAGATGAAGTCAGAACATAAGCCTTGGTCCTACACCTACACCTGCACCAAAATCAACCCACTGGCTCCATCCATACTCCACAGAACTGGATGACAGGGGCTTAGTTACTAAAATGTCTGAATAGGGGTGCCCAAAATATATTTTTGAATTTTTTTTTACTGATACTGAAAGTCTTCTGTTACTCTGTAGTAGTAATTTCTTTTAACAGTGTCTAACATTATATTACATTATGATACCACAGTGTTATGAGCCTTCCCAGGCTGTCACCTAACACAGTCTTTAGGCATAAGCTTAGCTTTAAACCCTTCCCTTGAATTATTTTTAGTTCTTACTTTCAGGTGCCTTACTTTCATGCCTTGTTGGAGGGGGGACAGAGTCAACAATACTGAAAATACTGAGCTGAAAACTACCACGTAATCACTACATTGTGATGGCTCAGCCTGCCACTGACACGAGTTCCCATTAAAATGACAGCATTTACTATGTGTTACTCTAAGCAATACACTGAAAATTTCACATCCATTTGCAGCTAATACATTGGAGTGCCCCAAATCCCTTTCTGCCATTGCTATTGGCAGATGTTTTTTTAACAGTGGCATTCATAGGAGTATTATTAGCTAAGTAGCAAATTTGGAGTTAAAGTACATGTTAATTCAGAGTAGAAATAAAGGAACTGGAAAAGACAAACAGGAGTCCAGGAAATAGGAACTTTGCCCTAACAAGAGAGTAAATACACCTTCATTATGGTGTGACACCAACACTTTAAAGGCTGTGTTCTTCTCCCAGCACAACAGCTTTAAACATCCATGTGTTTTACATTAAAAACATTATCTTACCTGATTTGGTCTCTTGTATTATCCCAAATGAACTTTGCCATCCCTACACCAACTCCTGCTGCTTATCCAGATACAGTTCTTGTCTCCCCAGCTGCACAATCCCAGACTTCTGTTCAATAATGGCATCAGCCATTTATTTGGGCATGTTCTTATTTTATTGAGGTCATTCCAGACTTTTTCTCTGCTCTCTACAGTTGCATTAACAGCTTCCTTCCTATTTTTAAATCAGCAGCTAATTTCAGCAACTAAGTGCCTATTGTTTCTTCAGGGTCACTCATAAAACAAACACCATTATTGATCTTTCTGAATCTACCACTAGTTTTTCCCTTTTATCTCGTCTGAGTGACTATTCAAGGAGCAATTTCTCAATAAACCAGGACATTTATCCTAGATAAACTAGGGTATCTGAAGAAAGATTTTGCTGTCTATGTGTGCTAATACAGCTCTTATCACAGCAGTATCAAAGAAACTCATAAATGTTAGGGATTTTGTCTCCACAACACCTTTTTAAAGGGACAAGAGTTGTTAACTGTCTTACAAACAAGGAAGTAAGACATAGGGGGAATTAGTGCTTCAAAGGCAAAGACCACACGTTTGTATTTATTCTGCATTTTTGATGAGCATCTGAAGACAACAGACATCACAGACAAACATAAAAACCATGTTAAACCAAATTCTTTTATTATTAAACACCAATACAATTCTAAACCTATCTGTTGTCATCCAATCAAGCTAAAGGAAATTTTGGCTTTGCACAAGAAAATGTGACACCAAAATGCAAAGTAGCCCTTCCAGGTAATAAGACCTAAGTGACCTCTTTCAGCCATCAAGTATCTGGCCATTATTGTTTTGGCCAAATGTGGCAAATTCCATTCTTCTCTAATGAATTCCAGACCAATCCACAAAGAAACATTAAATGCAGTTTGACTGCTAGAGCACTCCATCATTTAGAAGACACAATCTTCCAATGGTGCCCTGGCGTTTCATCACGGTTTTGCCACTTTTTGCATGTTTTTTCTCTCTCTACTCACAGGGATGAAAGTCAGGTTTGTCAGGCTTGTTCTTACTGATCACTGGATCAACACAGCTCCAAAGAGAGTGGGTGGGAAGCTAACGTGGGAGCTGAGAGGGCTGCCTGTGCAGGGTTTGTCTGTGCTGCTGTGGGCCCTGGAGCTGCCTGAGCCCACAAACTCCCTGCGAGAGACCTGAGCTGGGGGCAGGTTCTGCATCCTGCTGCTGGAACCTCTGGGATCTGAGGTGCCTCCTCTGCATGACACTACCCATGTGCACAGAAATACACTCTGAGCCAGGTCACTTATGTCAGTGTGTTCCATTAAAAGGCAGGCAGATCACTTCTGCCCTGCTCTAACACTTCGCAGGTTTATTAAACACAGTTTAAGAAGTTTGTCCCTAGACAGGAAATTCATGCCAAAGGTCTCACTGATGCCAAACACCACTTGGTAGGGGCAATAACAATGCCATTTAAATGTATTGTTACTCGTATTACTAAGGCTACTATGTTAGCTTGAAATATGGAAGTTTTTATGGGAATACAAAGATCAAACACGCTAATTGCATAATGAATAGAGAAGTAGCTAGCAACCACTCAAGGATCTGGAAGCAAGCAAATCCCCTGGATAAAAGGCATTCTGTTAATCAGAAGTATCTGAGCTGCAGTCTCAACTCATATATTTATTTTCTCATTTGTATGCCACAATGTTTTCTGAGAAGCAAAGACTAATGTTCTCAGTAGGTTTTTCTTTCATTGAAGGAAGCGTGCATCAGGCAAAACTTGGTACCCAAGATGAAGAAAAGTCCTAGAAAAGATAGCATGAACTGTAATTTTAACAAGGTTCAGGCAGACATCAGCCTGATCTACCATGAAGGTGTGTGTAATGGCATCACAAGTTACAGGAGCACATTCTGTGCACACTCTGCTGAACTAACACCCAGTACTAATGCTCCCCTCTCCTGACAGCTCTCCTCCTACCTGATGGTAGACTCTGGGCTCTCTATGGGTTCTGCCTCTACTTGCTAAGTCATGTTAAAACTAAAGACTGCTTTGTCTTCTCTTGAACTTTACATCCTGTTAGTCTGCACAAAGGAACTGAGTTATGTGAACAGCACACCTATTTTTTCCCAGTCAAGATGTACTTTGTTGGATATTATTGCCATTCAGGTACCTATTTAGTAACCCAGTCAAAAGCTATGACCAGCTGCATAGCATATAATGATTTTTTGAAAGGAAAGAAAATGCCATTAAAACAAAAGGCCCTGTTCTGCTTCTGAGTAAACAAATGGGAGTTTTACAAAGGCTCAAAAAGGAAAGGGATTAACATGCTTCAACGTGGTAATGGTCTCAACTGTTCACATTAAAATTTTCACAGTAAATTAAACCATGACAGAGGTAGGAAAGAAGTCAATTTTCAGTGGCTCATGCTGTTCTGCTGACATAAATTGCCATTTTTTAGGTGGTATATCCACCAACCTGTATAATGATTGAATTACAAAACCACAACCCGTTGTTGATTATGTTCGGCCTTTTGCATGCTAATTTTAGCCTGCTCTGCCAAAATAATTGCATGCACCACCTCATTACCAGGCTTCTGGATACTTAGAACCCTGCTGCTATTCTTTTCTCACCAACCTTTGCTTAAGCCTGCTGTGTTGGCCTTCCCTCCTTGTACAGTGTCTGCTGTTCAACAACACAGTTCTGCTCAGGACACCTTTCCAGCACTTACACCCATCCTTTTCCAGGGCTGTCTTGCCAAGGATAATGCTAAATGTCAGTCCATCTCTACCCTGCTCATCCATGTTCCCCTCTTTACTATCTTCATGCTCTTTACAGTCTATAAAGAACAGCAACTTTCCTTGACTTGCAGATGATGGCAGGAAGCACTACCCAATCATCCCAGCAAGGCCAGGGAAGACAAGTAAATACAGACTCACTGGTTGATGCCTGCCAAGAGTTCCCACAACACGTGTTACTTAGTGAGTTTACACAACAGTGACCAAAGAGGAGGGAAGGGACAGGCCATGTAAGTGTGCCAGCACCAGACCCCCCGGGGAAAGCTNTCCCTCCTTGTACAGTGTCTGCTGCTCAACAACACATCTCCTGCTTCCCAGTTCTGCTCAGGACACTTTTCCAGCACTTACACCCATCCTTTTCCAGGGCTGTCTTGCCAAGGATAATGCTAAATGTCAGTCCATCTCTACCCTGCTCATCCATGTTCCCCTCTTTACTATCTTCATGCTCTTTACAGTCTATAAAGAACAGCAACTTTCCTTGACTTGCAGATGATGGCAGGAAGCACTACCCAATCATCCCAGCAAGGCCAGGGAAGACAAGTAAATACAGACTCACTGGTTGATGCCTGCCAAGAGTTCCCACAACACGTGTTACTTAGTGAGTTTACACAACAGTGACCAAAGAGGAGGGAAGGGACAGGCCATGTAAGTGTGCCAGCACCAGACCCCCCGGGGAAAGCTCTGCCCTGCGTTATTGTAGCAGCACCAGAAATGGATGTTCAAGTACAATCAGCGCTCATCTGACCGCCAAATGACCAGGGTGCCTTTGCACCTCAGATGTACCACGGCAGAGTAAAACAAAAAATGACAAAGGCCTATGAAAGAAAGTCAGGCCAGTAAAGGGCAAGGTGCGGCGGGAGGTGCGGGAGACCCAAAGCGCCCGGGTGCAGAGGGGCGGCACCAGGGCTGGGGGGCTGCCACAGAGCCAGACCCCGATT
>VZTB01007846.1:20752-118988 GCA_013397245.1 Thryothorus ludovicianus | reverse complement strand
CTTTCCCTTCCTGTTATTTTCTAGGTACACAGATCGGTTTCTATGAAAATAGGAGAGCAGAGAGCGCTCCAGTCCCGCCCGGCCCTCCCTTCCCCGCTGAAGCATGACATGGTTCTTTATGCGCGCCCGACATGGAGGCAGGGCGGCGAGGAGAAGCCGGCCGGCGTTGGCAGCACGGCGCCCGCTTCCCCCGGCCAAAGGCGCCCGGCCCTTGGGCCTGCGAGTGCCCAGGCCCAGCACGGACCGGCTCCTGCACACCCTCCTGAGCCCTCCCCATGCCAAGCAGCCTGAGCAGGCTCTAGGCAACGGCCTGGCTCCTAAGCACAAGGGTGTCCCAATTTCTGTACCCAGCCTCTTCACCGCCAGACTCTGCACCTGCCTTCTCAGCTTAAAACTAAAGCCCACACCCACCAAGCCATGGACCTAAGAGCTGCACAATGGTGCCTTTCCCACACAGGGTATTTGGGATCTCTTGCTTGCCAGGTGGTGTCAGTTTCTCCCTGTGGAAGGGAAGCCCTGGAAACTCACAAATCCCAGATACTGCTGCTTTTATCATAATGTTATTGGTTTAGCTGTAATGTTCAAACATCAATTATAATTGACATTTATTATACTCAAGTACCTTATCTAGTAAAACTGGTGGGTCACAAGCAGCAAAGTTTAGGAGAGGTTTTTTTCTGCAGGTCTGGCTGAAACTCTAGCAATAGGTTCCCAACCACTCCCACATTTTAGATGGCAACTGTCCTCTTTGGGTTTAGGGAGACAGCTCTCGCTGGTACTCCCCGACTCCCAAGGAAACCACCTGGCCACAGGCAGTCCCTGCTGATGAAGAAGGAAATAGATGACCCAAGACAGTAGGGTCACATTTTGGGGAGGGGATGGATGGACCATAGAAAGAACTTCCACTCTGCAATAGCTGGTCATGGCAGAAAAAGAAGATAAATAAATGCTTCTTCTAGCACCTGTTCCTGGGCTGGCACAGGATCAAGAAGACTTTTTATGGTGCCCCCAGATGTGGCTCTGGAGCCCAAATGCTGCTGTTGCTAGTATGTAAGTCAAGAAAGTTTTCGCTCTGGGTCATAAAAAAAGGATAAGCACTTTGCTGCTGGTGGAAGCACTGCTGTAAAATCATTAGCTGAGGTATCAGTAGCAGACCAATAATGGAAAAAGAATTCCAAAGAGCTGGATAAATGTTTAGATAAATTTAGGCTTCACTGTGCTCAGAGCTGTTACCTGTTCTGAAGTACTGATCAGTGACAGGATAACCAATGCAGCCTCCTGCAGTATATAGATCTGGCCAAACAGCTCACTTTCACTTTCACATCAAGTAGGATTTTGTATCCTCTTAAACTGATACCTAATTCCCTTCAGGAAAATGTAATATAAAATCTTTGAGTATAGGAGCTGGAGACTCTGATCTGACTCTCTCCAGAATAATCCTATGTGCTGTCTTACACACATAGGATTACCTCCCCAAACCAGCCTTCCCTCCTTACTAGAGGTGGAGCTGCCTTTTTTTTTTTTTTAATGCATTGTTTGCTTTTAATCTCAGATATGAATAGCTCTTTCTAGTAACTTATTTAGTGACCTTAAATGAGAAAGGAGCAGGATGTGTGCCAGTTTCTTACAAAAGGAAACTACACTGTATGTACACACCCAAACAACAGTGTATTGCTAATGTCAAAATAGCAACATTAGAAGTGACTAGATACAGAACTGAAACATCTCATTGCAATGTGCACATTTTTATTTCCTTTTGTCCCAGCATGGGTGTCTGCAGAGAATGCAGTGAATGAACAATACTTCTAGTCTGCAGTGAAGATGGTCATATACTAGGGCTCCAAAGAAAACTCATCCCATGGACATGCAAGGATGCAGCTCTTTTCCTTCTGAATAGACTGCAAGAGTAAATGAGTTGCTAAGCTAAGAACTCTGTCCAGGTTTGGCCAGCTGAAAACTCTTAAAATACTCTGCAGATAGTTCCTGCATCAAGCTATGGTTAAGATGCTGGGTAAAGATGGAGAAGAAAAAGCAAGTTACAAATCAAAAATCAACCCAAAAGTTCTACACGTTAATAGGAGTTTGGCAGTGTGCATAACCCCCTCAGCCATTCATCACAGCATACAAAGCCTGAGATCTCCTGCTAGGTCACCTGTATTCTGTTCCTTTCTCTTCTCTTACAAAGGAGAGTTCATCTACTCCTTCCATACAGAAGTGGAAAAGAGGAGTGCAGAGAGTTTCATCCAAACACTTCAAGAACAGTTTCAGATCATAACAGTGAATGGAGGGGTGCAGAAGCTTGCTGATGCATGCACTGCACGTACATAGGCCAGGTCCTAAGGCTGCAGAAGCCAAGAGCTGTGTCTGCTTTGGGCAGACACAAAAATCAGCAGGTCACAGAGGCAGCAACAGCCATGTCCTTCTGGAGCAAGGGAGGCAGGGATGCATGTCTCCTTCTCCCTGAACTCCCCAGAATGATCATACCAAGTTCTCTCCCACTTCTCCCTCTGCCATACAGGTGCTGTGTTCCCACAGCAGGGCAGCATACTCAGGTATGAGCAGGGGAGATGGTAATGGCACAAGGGAGGTGGCAGGGTCAGCAGTGTGGTCAGCAGTGAAACCCTGAGTCACCCAGGACAGTTGGAGTCTGAGATAACTGCTCTGAAGTCATTGCCACACTACTGAAATCTGCTTTCCCAATAATTCCCAGGAAGCAGTGTTCTTAAGCTATTGAGAAGCTTGCAGCTAGTTCTGATCATTTCTCCCCAATTCATACGAGGAAAAGAATAACTACACATTCCTGGATGAAAACTTTTATAGTGAAGGGATTTCATTGATTTGAAAGTGTAGATCAATCTCTAAGAAGAGAGCATGTGGACAAAAAAGGCCTAATTTCAAAAGAACCTTCCAAAGTCCTGAATAAATTTTTAAACATACCTAAGTTTCGCATTAAACACTCCATGATCATGGTTTTGCACACACCTATTTGCATGCAGACAGTCTGGAATGTGAATCCTGTTCATGCTGGTATCTTGCACTTGCCATTTTTTGAGAAGCTGCCTATGCTGTGTCTGTTGAAGTCACATGGATTATTACATTTGCCTCTAACATTCTGTCCCTGACCACCTTACAATTTTTGCTCTCCCTGCCAAAATCTCTTCTGAGATGAGACTGCAAATGCTCTGCAGCATGGCCACCTGTACAATCAACTTTACTGTTAGATAATGAAATAAAACTATTTATTTTTACTTACCTACCTATGGCTGATATAATTTTCTTTCCTTCTGCATTTCCTTTTCCTGTATGTAAAAATGTGCCAGTAATGATTACCATGATTAGTATTTTGCCTATGACCACAGTAAAGTAGTGCTTCTCTGTTAAATATTTTAATAGGAGATTGTTCTGAATCACAACTGAGCCATTCCCCTGTGCAAGACATGTCTGAGAGCACTGTCTGAAATCACAGAGCTACTTCATGTCAGGCAGAAAGAGGCCATGATGGTTTATGTCCATCCCAACATGCATTGAAAGGCACTTACCATGCCCATTAGGATATTCTTAATTACTGGAGATAAGAAGCTCACCAGGGGATCTCAAGCTTTCTCTTTAATAAGCTTAGAAGGGAGAAGGGTGTGTATCATAGCTGGAGCAAGTTATCTACACCCAGTTTCATGAATCTTCTTATGTTATACACTCCTAATCATATTAAATTAGACAATCTTTAAGGTGATTGCTTTACATGTTGCAGAGGTGTGAACATGTGTCCTAGAGGCAGAAGAGATAGAAGCACTTCAGTTAAAATTAACTTTCTCTCTGGTTGGGAGCTTTCCACTCTGAGCTGGAAGGGTTTGTATGGGATAGAAATATTATTAGCAAGTATGCAGTGCTGCCATTCCTTGTTCTCTACAGGCATTTCAGCTAAAGCTACAGCAGGCAAAAGATGCCTACAGTCAGTGCTGCTTAACATGTTCCAACTCAAACCTCTGTTCCTAGTTTTTGGCATATCTTTCATAATTTAACCATTAGAACTGAAATTTTCAATGAATTGAAACTCTTCTCAAAATGACAGTAAAAGAAATAATTGTAAAATTACCAAATTTGCAGGTACTATATAAATGTAGCTGAGTTTCAAGTGTCTGAAAAGCTCAACAGGGATTAATAAACAAGCCTCATGTTCTGTCTGTACTCAACATGCTCTAGGCTAAAGTGAATGTGATTCAGCTCATGCTGGAGACTGTGGAAGCAAAACTCATGAGAGGAAAAAATGGCTCCCTGTTAGAGGACTGGGGAAAGCTGGAAGGGAAGCAGAAACTAAAGCCTGGAAAGGATGTGAGAAAAGCAGAAGGGGGTTAAGAAAGAGAGGTAAAAGCAGACACGTGTATAAGAAGACAAAGATTTCAGAGTATCTTAGTATAAATCAAGAAAACCTGCACATTATCTAACAAAATTCTGCAGCCCAGTACATCTCATTCTCTGCTGGCAAGTTCTCCATACAAAGAACTAATGACCTGTCACTGAGCTGTCAGTTAGCTCATCAGCTTATGTGGAAATCCTCCCTGCATTCAAAGGTGTTGGACTTTATGATCTACCAGCCTCTTCAGTGGTAACCAGCCTGAGATTTTCTATTGGGGGGGGAGAAAAAAGCCAGAAGGAAATTTTTAAAGATTGTATCACAAACCTTTCCAGCAATCCAAGTATTATTTCATAACATTAACTACCTGACTTTGCAACTTCACTGTTTGAATCTTCTCCTGTGGCATGTGAAATGTTTTAGCAGCCATTTATTGAGAAACACTCATCAAAATCTGATACTTCCATAAACATTGCACATGAGATGAAGATTATCTTGATGGACAGAAGTTGCACAATTTACTTTGCTGTTCCCATAATTTTATGTGTTAGTTATAGACATCATTCATTGCAATGAAACTAGTGACTCTCATTTCCATTTGATACACTAATCTATAAAATGCTTCTTCAAATGGCCAGGTGAGAAACTCCACCTCTAACTCTATAAAGCCATAATACCTAAGAAAGAAAACCTGCAACAGATATTTCTTCTCTGGAGAAATATTTTAGATGTGTCATCTAAAGTCTCAGAGATTTATTGAGTGAGAAGTATGTTGAGAGTTGACAAGAACAATAAATTTAGTGCCAGATTCGTGACACTTACCCCATCTCAGTTTCCCCTCATAAATACTGGAGAAAAGGATTTCTCTCACATGCCCTCTGGTACATTCATCAAAACGCCTTTTGAAATGTGATTTAATGAATAATTAAATACATCCCAACATGGACAACAGAACATATTTATTTAAGGAGATTTGTAATTTCACTTTTGTATCACCTGAATGACAGTGTCAGAAGCCAGGAAACAGAAAGAAATAATGCAGCTAGCATGCAATTTCTGGAGATTGCTGCTGCTTTGTACCATAAAACTCCTCTCAAGAACAGCAGAGTTCGATGATAGGATGTACCTATTGCTTAAGAATTCACACTTCCAGAGCCCAAGCCCTGAATCTCATTTGTTGTGCTGCAGTCTAATGCATGTGTTATCACAGGAAAAAAAAACAAATTCTGTCAGGAGTTTCTTCCTGGTTAGGTTGGCATCAGCAAGAGTTTAATAGAAGGCAAACAATGGCACAAGACTGTCATCCCAACTGTGTTGAAATCAGCAGAAAAACTCTCAGCATGTCACACCTGAAACTTTCTTCAGCTCATCCTTCTCTATTCCATGGGCAACATGCCCAAATGCTCAGTGGCTCAAACCATAAAATTGGATCATGTGCCCATCTCCCTCCATGTCTTTTCCCTAGGCCACATCCAAATTTCACTGTCTTCCTTTTCCCATGAGCATTTTTCATCTCTTTGAAGGCACTTTTCTCCAGATATGATCTCTGTACATTTTTCTTGACCTTTCCCATCCACATGCCCTCTTTCTCCACTTCATGTGAAGCAGTGCTTTGAGGATATGGCCATTCTTTATTAGCACTTTGCTTTGCTCAAGAGTCACTTGGAAACATCTTCCTGTCATACCTGTGTTTTACACCTTGGCTTCACAGGACTGAGCATCCTGCTGCTTCTTTGTTTGGGTTAACTCTGGTAGGCAGCCAAGTCCCACACACCCCTGTGTGGTCAGCACCACTTTGGTCACAAATCCAAAACACAGCACCACATGAGTTACTGTAAAGGAAATTAACTATATTACAGCCAAAACAAGAACATTTTCTCACCTTATCACCCTCATCCTGTCCAGACTTACTTCATCATCCCCCTGTTCCTGGATGATGAGTCCTCAAAGGGACCTGGGGGTAAGGACTAAGATGCTACTGGGTTTGAAGCATTGAGGAGAGTCCTCAGGCTCTGTGCTTGTGGTGATGCAGAGGGTGATGACCACACTGGGTGCCAGGATGAAAACAGGCATGAAGCAGTGCCTGGAGAAGTGGATATGAATGATATTACACCGGAGAGGTTGCAAGGGAAGTAAGCCTTCACTGATCAGGCAGAAAACAGGGCAAGTTACCTTCTCTCCCTTCATCATTCCCAGCAAATAAGGACTCAGCTCTCTGGGCAGCCATTCCTTTCCTCTCCAGAGCATGATGGGAAGCTGGGATGCAGGGACTGAAGTGGTTGAATCCACCACCACCACACTTGGTCTGACATTGCTTAAACCTGGTGGTGTACTCTTAAAGATCAGCACACCACCCAGCACAATGCAGGAACTGGTTCCAGCTGCCTCCTGTGAGAACTTCTTAAAAGCACATTTCTTCACACATTCCACATACCCTCTACCTCCAGATCATGTTTCTTGTGATGGCCTGCAAGTCTGCCCCTTCCTACTTACATCTTGTCATGTGGCAGCCACATGTTGAGTGTTTCTCCATTACCCAAACCTAATACCCTGCTCACCTATTTGTCTCTCAGAGATCTGCAGCCTGTACTCCTGCTCAGGACATGTCCTTTTAAGAACTGTAACCTCATTTCTTTTGAATTCCTTTCTCAAAAAGTCATCCCTCCCAGAAAACCCAGGATAGTTGATTAAGTCTACCACACTTCTAATGAGCCAGGGTTAGCAGCACAGGAGCCTGAAATTGAGTGGTACAGAAGCTGAAAAGAAAAGACCAGGAGTGGGTTGTGGAGGAGAAAAGGAAGTTAGCATGCTCAATAACAATTAAGATTAAAATGTATAATTAATATTACCTTGCCCAGTGTTTCAGGGATCCTTTGTTGTATAATGTATCTTTTTCCCCACAGTCTGACTTTGTTTTTCTCAACACTGCTCTCTTCAAAGCAGGACTCTTCTGAGTTTGGAAAGTTACACATTTATAAATAATAAATATTACAATAAAAAATCAGGGCTACTGCACTTGCTAGCAAACAGCCAAAATGCACTAGGTCTCTTAGAAGTCAGAGGTCTGTTTCTGCTGCTGTTTGTGCCACTTTATCTACTTTGATGCAGTGAAGTTGCTCCTGATTTGTATCACTGAAAAACTGAGTTGCTAAAATGTAAAATCGCAGCAAGATACAAAACCAATATAAATATTGCAAAATAATATACATCCTAGCAGATGCATGTGATTTGCAAAGATTGTAGAGACAGCATTATAAGTCAGGAAACATACCTATTTCTAGAGAAGCGACAGCATTATGAGGTAATTAGAACAAAGAGGCTTCATAAGGAAATAGCTTGTTTCTGTCCACTTGTTTATTTTCTTCTTTAGCTGTCATGTTTAAATGGATGCTATCATACTGAACATGAACCCCAGTTCAAATCTTCCCACTGCAGTTCTGAGAACTACAATGCTTCAGAAGAAAAACGTTTTCAGAAGAAAAATTATAACCTATCTTCACTGAGTAGTAGCAGCAAAGGACTTAGTATATTGCTGGAAGACAAGCATAAAATATTTAGGCTGGTTAGTGTTATAAAGTCAAAGTGAGTATCATGAGATGAAGCAGCCAAACAGAATTGGCAAGGATAGTCTTATAAGGGAGAAGAATTAACAGACAGCTGCTCCCACTGGACATGATGCTCCTGTCTTACTCAGGGAAACCTCCCACTAAAACTTTCAAAGGGCATAATGCCAGTCCAGAGCTGAGCAAGAACTTTGGGACCAAAAGCGATACCCAAATCTTCTGTCCAGTCATGTAATGCCTCTGTTAATTGCTTGTACTGCATCCTCCCTCTGCAACTTCATGGGGCCTGGCAGCTGCAGGGCCTGGCAGCTTGCTCTGCTGGGCAGATGCTGGCCCTCTGAAGATAAAAGTCACAGTTTGTTGCCAAGTGGGCCATGGTACCTAAAGAGGAGAAATAGTTTGAACATTCACAGCTGCCTTTTGTCATCCTGTGGTCAACAGTGAACTTCTGGAGCATGGCTAGCAGAAGATCAATTGAAAGGAAAGAACTGATAAAACTGGTTAGGCACCACAGACCTTTATTTAAATTGTATTGTCCCACAAACCTCAGTTTGAGCAGAGCTCTGGACCTACACGTTATCTGGGACCTGCCACAGAAAAAGATCTACTTTTCCATACTTCTATGTGAAGGACAAATCTCAGACAGCAATAGTATGAAATTGAAATGAGCTGCAGTTCGATTTCCCATGCAGTGTCCTCTTCTCTCTCACTTCCAGTCTTCCAGGACAGTTTTTAGCTTACAGTGGTAGCTTAGGGAACTCATAGGATATAGACATCAGCATCCAAAATAGAAAGATTCAAACCAATATAAACTATTTACATGGATGTCAGTATTGTCCACTTAACATAAAATTAACATTGTTAACAGGGGATAAGAAGAATCAAGATTCAGGGCAGTAATATAAACAAGTAACAGCAGGCTGTTCTATAACCACAAGCTGTAAGTTATTTTACATCTAGTACTGGCCATTATATAAACTTTGTGCAATTTGTTTGTCTGTTTGTTTCAGCAATGGGACTTTAAACAAAGAGGCAAAAGATGGTTTTATTTTGTGTTAATTTCCTCAGGTTAATAAAGTGTCAAATTAAAGCAAGGCATTAATTTCTCAGCAAATATGTAGTTTACAATAATTGTAGTTGCAACAAAGGTCAATAGACCAAATGGCCCTGTCTTGGTGCAACTTTGCTGACAACAATACAAGAAATAATTTGGCCACTGTGTATTTGGTGTACCCAGATCTCTGCTGCACAAGGGAATGAAAAGAAACACACTCATGCACGCCTGCCAAGTGTAAAGCTCCCATAATTGCTCACTGTGCTCTTGCACAACCAGAAAGATCCTGCTTTGGAGTTCTCTGGACAGAATTTCAGTCTTAAAAATACTATGTAGTTCTGCACATTTATAGACTACTAATGAAAAATTGGTAGATGAAATTTATACTACATGTTGCTTAAACTGTACACATATATCATGTAAAATGGTATGCAGCAAAGTATACAACAAATGTAAACCCTCAGACATCAGACATTCCTTTATTCCACTGAATATGAACTCATTTTCTCTCTCACACATGTTCTCACACACACACTGTAAGGAACCTGCTGGTTCTCACTGATCCCAGGCATTCCTGGGGGGCTGGCGAGGTCCAAAGAGCTGTCTCATAGTAGAGCACTCTGCCATATGTTTGCCTTTCCACACAAACATTTGCCAGGAAATCTATCCCCTTCAATGAAGAACCATCATGTGACATGACAAAAAAAATGTTTTTGTGCAGTCTCTCTCAGTGTTTTGCAGACAGGAAAGTATCTGTAGGAATGAGGATACTGCTGTACCCTCTCTTTTAACNTTTTGGCAATAGCTTTGATCCTTTACAATTGTCCTTCTTCTGTCAGTAACTGCTCTGGTTTGGATTAAGGACAAATGCTCCATTTCCCTCAATTTTTTAGTGAAGTGCTCCTGCAAGCTTGTTTGTTTGAAGCTGGTTATTAAAACACTTAAAAACTAGGGCTTTGAGGCCCTAAATGTTTGCTTTCAGATTCATGGCATGTTCATTGCCAGCCATGTCAAAGGCTGCTGCCCCACCACACAGCATGGTCAGCTCCAGTCTTCCATGGAATGGGCAGTGGCATTTGGAGATGCTGCTGCAGAAATGAGCAGAAGCCAAGTCAGAGCATGTACAAGGATTACTGCAATTGATGAGAATCTAGGTTGTGCTGTGATGCTCCTAAGGCCTGGAGCTGTACTGTTGCTGTCTTTCCACATACTGCCTGAATCACTCAAATGTCCTACAGGAAACTCCAGGAATAAATGACTGAGTAGAATGAAATGTTGTAGTAGACCCATCTCCACAGGAAACAGCCCATGGAGGCAAACTAGACATTCTTACTTCAAAAGGCTGAAGATGCCAGATCTTGACTTTGTGGCACCATGCACTGGGATATGCCTGGGCAGTATCAACAGCTGAATCTCTGCTGGATTTAGTGGAGTCTTCCCTCTCCTGGCTAACAAAACTGCTGGGGCTCAGTTTGCTTTTAAAAGGTTAATTTATTCCATTTTAAAGGCTGATTACTCCCTGTGCTGGGCTTTTGTTTTCAGATTGGTCTTAATTCTTCATCTAGGAGAAGGTGTCAATATGGTGACAAAACTTAATTTCTAATCTTCAAAATATAAACAAATCACACAACTCTGCCCTATATTATGGCATACACACATGCATGCTTGACCCATGGCTCTTGCTATTTAGAGGGTAAGGTTTTTCTACATTTTGGTGGGGTTTGCACTACAAGTCAGGGAGGCCCAGCTGAGGGCTCCTGTACTATTTAAAAGGATACTGCAGGGCTGTTTTAGTGTAAAAGTAAAAACAGATGACACTATGTGAAAAGGGCTTCTTACCTTCTCGCCAAAACCTCTACAATTTTGAAATTCAGCTATGTATCTTTTAATATTCACTTCTGTGATCATTTGTAACATACAAATGCTTTTAAAGCGGCCTCCAAGACTTTCCAAACATTCTTGCTTTCCATTGTACTTCTAATCCTCTTCTTTGTAGGGTGAAAGGAAGATAATGTTGGCTTTCTCTAAAGCTGGCATACTTTCAGGAATATATGTACTATGACTCTTGCTCTCCTTACAATGCTAATGATGTGCATAACAGGTAAAAATGCTAATAGAAACAATGGGTATTTTTAAGGATTTGATGGGCTACATGTTCCTTCCATCTGCAATCTCAATTATTTCATCAGAGTTGAGCACAATAATGTAAGAGAACTGCCTAGTGTTTGATCTTCTGTAAAAAAATAGAGTCAATTTGCAGTTTTTTACTGACTATCCTAAGCTGGCCACATGTTTCTTTATGAACATTGATTGTAATGCCAAAAAATGTTCAAACTATTTTCAGTTTGAATTACTTGACCTTTCAGAATATTTTTGAGGATGACACAGAAACCAAACATTTGGAACATCTTATATATATTAACTTTTCCTCCTTTGACACTAAAATGGCCACTAGAGTCCTTAAGTCCTAAAATGTCAATATGAATGTTCACAGGACAAGCAATACAAAACTCAGTAAAGACATGGTTTTGAAAATGTTATGGTGGAGTGTATAAAAAATTCAGAAATTTTGTTTGTTTTGCATCTGTCTAACACACAGCCCAGTGGAGCCTATGTCAGTGACAAATGTTTGTCACAAAATCCAAGTACAGACAGGTTATAAAAACTGATGGTATCTGGAGAAACAAACAACATTCAGGCCCAATATCACAGCAAGGATTATCACAGCGTGAGTTTTATTTATGACTAGTAGGAAATAATGGAAAATAGTTTTGAGTGATTTATTCTGGCATGGCAGGGAAACTAGTCTGTATGAATACAACTCTGTATTTTAGGGAATACATTCTTTTTAAGTATTCCAGGCTGCATACTGCATATTCTATCTACCACAGAAAACTACTGTTAGTATAGATCCAAGAAGAGTCAAACAATATTTTAGGAAGGAGGCATTAGAGGACATAATTAAACATCAGTGGCTGGGTCAATGGGCTCTATGTAAAGATAAAAGTGACAAGACCCATGGTTTCTTCTGAAAATCAAAAGCCAAGCAGCCAAGGAATTCCTAAGATGTATCTAGGATTGGTGTGAGAAGTGGTTTGTCAAATAATGAGGTAGAACTGAAGTCTGAGAACTGGCTAAGAAGGAATTTTGAACAAGAGGCTGGACTTTAGGGTTGGCTGCTGGATGAGAGAGCTTTAGGCCAAGATTATCTAATTTTTTTCTTCAAACAGAAAATCTGTGACTCTTGGTGTTCTTTTAAATGAAGATGTGTGTGAACTGAACTAGTTCACAAGTATTCAGTACTGATTGTGTCAGTAGGAGCAAGAATGTGTTTGTATGAAAACTGATGGAAACTTTAAGCAAGAGAGCAATAAAATACTACCAAATTGGGATTTCTAAACTGGGGTTTGATCTGAGGATAAGATGAGAAACTTTTTGCACTTTTTTTTTAAGAAAAACGGGAATTCCATTGGGGAGCTTAAGTTTAGAAACTAATATCCCAATCTCTACAAGATATCTGTCAAACTCACTCACACTGAAAAGTACACTACCATTCCTTGTACACATGGCCACCAGCTACACTCTGCTGAGTTTAAAGCAGAGAAAACTGCAGTTGTAAATGCCCAGGGAAACTGCTGAAATGCATCTACAATGTAGGTGTACTGTGCAGCTGATGGAGATACTCTCTTTGAGCACAATCAAAAACTTGAAGGCAGTAGAAATCTTTCCTTTAACTTCTGAACTTCTCACAGGGGCCATTTTAGAGCATAATTTGCTCCAAATTGCATTGATTATAGTGTGTGTAGCTCTGTACCATACCAGAACAATGTACTGACTGATTAGCTTACACTTCTAGTCATTTAGTTATGAATTCTTATGGATTTGGGCAGAAAATAAAAGCACATGCTTGTGAGTTGGATTTTCAGGAGTGTTCCTGTATTTTTAAGCTTGAATTCTGTTGTCAAGAGATAAACTTGGGACTCTTCAGAATTGTGCGTGGTGGATAATCCTTGAACCTTTGGGGCTTTTTTTTTTTTTTCTCTTCTGCTGTACCAGAGCAAAACCAGTTTCCTTTTCAGAAAGGGGAAGTCAATATTTCTGACAGCTACCAAATTTTGTAACCTACTGGGAAAAACTATGGGGTAAAACCCTGCTTTAGCTTTATCCAACCTGCAGCGAGCTGAGGCACTGGCACTGTACTGCAAGCTGTCCATTGTGTCTAAAAGCACAACTATTAATAAAAGAAAACATCCATGAGGAAGCTTCTGCAGGACAGACTAGCACCGGAGTTGTGGTTCCAACATCTTGCTCATCATTTGTTGATGCAGGTGATGGCTCTCTCTGAAGCCCCTTAGCACATGCTGGTGCTATACCAGGGTGTAGGTGCCAGAAGGATTTGTCCACCTGGACTGTCTCTGCTCCCTGGGGTCCCTGTGTGAGCCAAAGGTGTGCTCCCAGCACCATGGACACATTGCAGTCTGCCAAGGCACTGCTGGGTCAGATGCACTGCTGCTTCCCAGAGGCAGCTTGAAGGACTGCCATTGTTGTACTCGTCTACAGATCCAACTCAGTTTGTTTATTTTCTTTAAAGAGAGTCATTCAGCTCTCCTAGAAAGGACAGAGAGAAAAGCCAAATAAAAAATATCTATGCTGCTGTTAATGTAGTCCTTTCCCAGGCCTCTGACCTTTCTCACCAGGGTTTTCCAAGCTTTGTGCCAAAACAGAGATCTGTATTTCCTTGAAGTACTGAACAGTTTCCACCAGAGGTCTCTGTCTACTAATAATTCCAGTCTGGTCGGATTGCTTATGCACTGCAGGTTCCCAAGTCTGTGTTAGGCTTTGTCTCTTCACAGGAGTAAGAAACAAAACTAATTTTCCCAAATCTGAGTGCCTGGGAAATCATCATCTACTTTACAGGGCAGTAATACCCATCTGTTACATACGCAGAGATTTTTAAGAAAGATCTTTTCCTTATAGAAGTTATATAAAAAACTCTCTTGAGCAAGTGTAGCCTATCAAAACCAATGTTTCAATGAATTTAAGAATTAAGAGCACTTCATCAGATAATCATTAAACTGTAAATATCATGCTTTTGCATGCAAAACAGCTAAGTTCATTTGAAGCAAGGAAAATCAACTTCAATCTTCTCAGAGTGTACTGTGATCCCTAAAGAGATCTAAGTATACCCAGGGGGAACTGCTCCAAGAGACATTTAGCTTTCAGGATACAATATCTTTGCATCTCATCTGGCTTTAATACAAGTGTACCATCTGCTTATGACAAAATTATTTATTTTTATGCCTACATTCCCATCTTTATTTTATTTACTAATCTCTAATTCACTCTATGGGATGCACTCAAAAAATGCAAGGTGCTGAAAATGAGGATTAAACATTTTTACCTTGAGGTCTGGTCTCTAATTGGTCTGTGCAGCACCTCAATTTACCAAGAAACATTAAGAAGTTTTAAAGAGAGGCTCTTTTGAAGCTCAAACAATATCATCAGGGTGGGGCAAGTTCCCTTCCCTCACCTCAGGAAAGAACCTTACCCTTCTCTGTGCCAAGCCATTTGCTGGTGTTTTGTTATGGCAGAGGATGGTGTGACATGAGAATCTGGCAGCAGAACCACCACGATTTCCCCAGCTCACAGTACAACCCCACCACCTGCTTGTGTGGCACATTACAGTCAACGTGGTACAACAACAAAATTCTGCTAATGGCTGCTCAGCCTGAAATCATCTCAAACATATCCTGGTGTAGTCTCAATTGAGATGTGAAAGGTGCACATTCCTTTCATCTCCTGCTGTTCAAAAGCCACAGTTCTATATCTGAAAGTGAATCAAGGCCAGTGACCAGTCCAGCACATCTGTGTCACCACCAGCAGCTTCTCTAAAGAGAAGACCAAAGGACAAATACCATGGGAGCAAGTGCAAGGTCTGATCCTACCCATCTCAGTGGGGTGACTCACAGCAGCAGCTTTTGTGGGCAATGCCTGAAGAATTACAAGCCAATTTCTTAGCAGCTCTTACTCATGTCATAAAACATACCATTATTATATGCTAATGCCATATATATACACACACACATATACGTGCTCTCAGCCCCATCATTTCCACAAAATATTACAAGTTGGGGCATCGAGGCAGTACTGGAAGCTGCAAATATTGCACTGATAAAAATACTGAAAACAAATTCAACCTTAGAACACAACAAACAAAAGTTGCAAGATGAGAAAAGGTATTAATGCTCTTTGCAACACCTGGCACAAGGCCTACAACTTACTTTAGCCGAGGAGTAAAATTTACTCCAACCTACAACATAACTCATACTGGAGTTGAGGTGGCATTGTATGGAAGTGATTGCAGGCTGAATTCCAAGAGCACTATAATTCTTTGTTCAGCTTTGACTCACTCCCTTCTGTTCATGCACAGATAGCAGAAGGGGTATTTATTGGATAAATAAATGAACAGACTGATAATGTGCTCACTTACTCAATGTCCACTGTTATAGCAATCCCTTTGGGATTAAGTGAAAGAGGAGGAACTGCTTGTGATTTAGGACAAGGAATTTTAACCAAACAGCAGAAAGTTCCACTGTGTCTCAAACTGAATATTTTAGTCAAGTCAATGCCTGCACCTGTCTTCTGCTTATAATTCACCATGAGACAGAAGTCCGTTGGTAGAAATTCTTGCAGTCCTTTGAAAAAAATCACTTGTAATTCAGTAGTTCTTTGATTTGCAAACTCTGGGTAGAATTTGATTCATGTTTTGCTCACTCTTTCCCAGCAAATACTCACATTCCAGCTAAAGCTGATCCTTGTTTTGTTAGTATTGTCTCTGACTTAAGATGGTATGTTCATTTTTTTTGGAATGCACCATGGTCTAACCTCTCCTTCTACCTTGCATTTAGTTGAAGGAATGTGTTGTGATTATGATAATGGTGAGATGACAGGCAGACCTGGCTCTCAGGGTTCAGTTCCAGTTCTGATACTTTGCAGTTTGATTCTTCCCTCCTACACAGCTGTTGCAGGCCTGGATGACATTGAAGATACAACTCCCTCCTTTTTCTACTCAGCAGAGCATGCTATAAGTGAAAGGCCCTGCAAGAAGCTTACAGAGGGAGAGAATATTGTCTGGGAACAACACAGGGATTTAATTTGAAGCTGTGGACAAAGAAAATCTCTAAAAATTATCAAAAAGTCACAAAAGTATCAAAGATTCCATCTGAGGAGACTGTCCTTCCCTTCTCTAAAGCCAAGGACAGCAATATTCTCCTTTAGGCCAAAAATGACAAAGACTATTTCATTACAGCTCTAAAGCTCTGCAGCTGTGACCCATATGATGGGCCAGAATGAAGAAGTGTATCAACTAAAAGATTCTTTGCTCCTGCTTTGTGTCCAAAAGAGACTCTTATGTTCACTTGATATGAAAGAAGCAGAGAGATGGAGGAACTTTCTGTCCTTGTTTAGTCTCTAAATAAGACTTAGGTCCCTCCTTTCCTGCTGCTCTAAAATTTATGGCCTTTCAGTAGCCTACAGGTATATTCAAGAAAATAAAATAGGGCAAGAATGGACCAGAGACACAGCAGAGGATGAGGCATAATCCCACCAGTAAAAAGGGTTTGTGAGTATTTTTTTCCTGGTCTTTTTAGGAAAATTATTTCAGAGCAGAGAGGTTCAGACCTATCTTACCCAACATCTATCCTTTTGCTTTGCATCTGCTATAGCAAAACATTTAGAAGTATCCTTCTATTGAGAGATTGCTATTGGCCCAAAAAAAGACTTTTCCCCCCTAGATATTGACTTCAGCAGAAACACATTCTTATGTGAGAGCAGACTCTGAGAATAATGGAAGACAGAAGCGCACAAATTATCCAAGATCTTCACTTCTAAACTTGGAATAAGCTTTCAACAAAGTACAAGAAAACAAAAGGAAAAAAAGCTCAACAATAGCAAAAACATTGTCAAACAATTAGGAGAAAGTGTGAGCAATGAGATTAAAATTCTTTATCTCTGCATATTTATTCCACCTGTCAGATATTGGGCATAATGCTGCCATTATTTAACTATTTTACAAAACTGAGTTCCATTAATTCAGTTACCTGCTGGTGTGAATTCAAGACTTTTGACTGATGAGACACTGTAATTCTAACAGTCCATGTCACTTCATGCATGATGATGTTGCACAGACAGTATTCATTTTTAAATATTAAAAAATAATATACTTTTTCTGTGTGCTGCTACTCAAAAGTTAGCACTCTAAAAGTGAGAGTCACTTTTTCAGGGCAAAAGGCCTGAGGAAATAGCAAGGCCATGATTTGATTATGTGAATAATCTTTCCTTATGTTACAGTCCACATGAGAAAAATGTTGCAACATGGTCTTTGAGTAAGGATGCAACACTGGGCTTGGTTTTCATACTACAGACAACAGATAAAAATGGAATACTAACAACACTTGGAATTATAATGCATTATGTTTTGGGCTGGCTGGTTGGTGAAATATGGTGATGAATATCTGAGCTTGCCCAAACCACATTTACTGTAATGTGCTGGTGGCACTAATTTCTTTAAGCTTGGGTCCTTTTTCTCACATTTTTAATTCCCACTTAGCTTTAGATTCTGTAAGAATTCTCAGGACTAAAGGTAAACCCCCTTTTTCTTCATTTAATTAAATTATAGTTCTGAAGTTTTGCATTGTTGCAAAGAAGCTACATAGCTGCTCAGAAGAGTAAAACACTTTGTGCCAGGATCCTAGGCTGGAAAAGGGGGATGAAAAGTCATTGTATCACACAGAAAAAAAACCTCAAAGTAACCACCCAACCATACTGTGGGTGCATTTTTAGCCCTGAAGTTTTAATGCAAGCCCTTGTATGCAGTAGGGCACTAGTCCTTAAGACAAAACAAGGCTGTAAGTTGAAACTAGCACCAGGACAGACACAGGGTCACCCACCTGGATCCAAAAACTTGGACTATCCTCCAGGTCAAACACAGCTCCTATAAAGCTTACAACTGTATGGAATATCCCCTTACCCCTAGCTGCTTCTTCCATATGGTAACCTCCTTCTGCTAACATGGCAGCATGGAATTATTCTAACAAGAACAGCAACAAAACAGCATTCAAATTGTCCTTGTGACTCAGTCCTGGGCCTTCAGAGAGGTTGCCAGGCCAAAATTCTGGGGAGGAAGAATTCTCTTTGCAAGGTATGTTTCACTTGAAAGCATTTTCCGTATGCAGAATTAGACATTTTTATCTTCATTTAAAATGCCCTGAGATTCTCCTTTGATGTTAAGTTAGGAAAAAGGTGCACTCTTTGCTGTTCACACACAGAATTTGTGCAATTTTGGGATTTTCTACTTATATCTATGTTGAAACACAAGAGAAATATATCCAAGAAAGAGCTGTGGTTTAATATAAAGACAGAAACTGTAACTACAAAATGAGAAATGGGAAATCAGAAATCTTCCCTTCTAAAAAAGCATGACTACTTTGTAAGGTACTAAATTTCAGAAGCAGGGTGCCAAGTAGGGTGACATTGCTTGTCTGCTCTGCTAAAACATATTCTGCAGAGATTTCTGGGACAGAGCCTGCTCTCTTTAGTTTGCAGGATTCTTTGTGGTATTTATATTAGTGCAAAATTTGTTGATGTAATGTCATGATGGTGGTCTTCTGCCCAAATCCAACATGTAATTAATGTGATTAAAACCACAACTTTTCAAAGAAAATTTGGCATGCTTTTCTAGAAGGATATGCAGACTTCATGTGTTTGTAGTACATATCAGAATGCAAATGCATGTGTTTGATTTCCCCTGAGTGCTGTGTGAACAGTTATTATTACTGACCTGGAAATTATTCTGCTTTCCTTATTTGACTATTGTTTTTGTCTGGGTTAATGCATCCCTGAAACCAGATGTGCAACACTGGATATATTTCCATTACTTAACATGATCATGTGTATTTATTATCCCGATGTTTGAGGTGGTACCAGTTGGTTTGTGCTGCACACTCCATGACCTTAGTCTGGTACAATGACCAACAGGCCTCACAGGACAATGCAGGGAGCTGTAAAGGATCCATATCAATGAGGCATTGCCTGCGGTATTATTGCTATGCACCACTTGAAACAAAAGGAAAGAAAAATCAGATTTCAGTTCTCTAAAACATGCCTGTGTTAGATTTTACACAGGCATCTACCATGTGGCAGAACCAGCATCACCTCCTGCTGATAGCAATGAAAAGGTTGCTCTGGTCAGTTCTAATTCCAGCCAGAAGAGTGCAGCATGATATACCTGAGTTGGACAGGTCCTCACAGGGCAGACCTGGGAAACAGCCAAAATTTTAAATATCACCCACTCCCTACAATAATAGCCTGACATGTAAAACAAAATAAATGCCAGTTAACAACAAATTGATTTCTTTCACTGGAAAGGGCAACAGAAAGAAGAGGATAGTTGCTCCTTAACCCTAAACCCAGTAATTTACATTGCTATAAACAAAAGACTAGTAATGGAAGAAGTGATTGTGAATACTGAAGATTTTTTTTTTAATAAAGACTGGGGAATATAATATCATGCAAAAACTACATTTGCAATAATCCTCCATAGGGACACAAAAAGGGTTTTATTGAACCAGATTCTTAATTGTTCTGCAATATCACAGTGTACACCCAAGCCTTTGTGTTACACTCACAATTTTCTTATGAGGTCAAAAACGACTGCTCTGAGCATGCAGTCAAATGCATCTGCAAATCTTTGCTTAATTTTAAGCAGAAAGTTAAGAGTTATGGCTGGAGATTTTATGCCAACCAGCTCAGTTACCTGTAGACAGCCTTCCTCTCCTCTGCATGAAGAGCACGCACCAGACTCATCTCACATCTGCTCAAGGGCACTAGCAAGAGAGCAGAGTGTGTTTAATGCAGTGTTGGCAGCTCCATGTGAGAACAGGCACCGTTTTTTGTTTCCAGCTGAACTGCATGGTCTGAATAAGGAGGAAATCCCCATTCCTTTATCATAAAAAGGTAAAGATAAAGAGATACAGGTTAGACGTAGGTTACAAAGATACAGGTGAGAAACTGAGACTTTCCAACTGTACTCTTAAAGAGGCTTCTTCATACAATCATAGCAGAATACAGGAAAAAGAAGGTAGAGTAGCATTCCCAAATGGAACCACTCTGTGGCTGCTCTCCAACTTACAGTCCCCCAGTTTCAAGCTCAGTTACTGCTCTTCATTCTTGTTTGTGCTCGGTAAAAAAGAGAAAAAGAAACACAGAGACTGGAGATTTTCATCAAAATCCACAGAAGTGAGAAAAACCTAGGTGCACCACCAACCCCTCACCTCCTCTGGAAAGGAAGGACATGAAACAGCTGAAGGATAAGGATGAGCACAGCTCTAGCTACACCGTCCTTTGTAGTCAGAGGGTGAAGGTGCTCTGTGCTAAAGCAGGGGGAGGCAGAGTGCTGAGAAAGCTAAGGAGAGAGTTTCACTCAAATGAGTTTTTCCTGGCTAAGGGGCTCACAATCTACAGGCCATTAGCAAAAGGTGGAAGCTCTGCACACTGACTTTCTGAAGAGAGAGAAGCCCCCATTTTCGTAGATATCATTGCCAAGCCTTGCATTACTTTGCACGGGATAGCACTGGGCAAGTGGCTGGCTTGGGGCACACTCCCTTGGAGCTGCTCACAGCCTGGGAAGCCTCTGTGTACCTCTCACTTGCACATGGCCTCTCTGTGCTCAGGAATCCAGCGTAAGGTTTATATCATCCCACACAGAGGTGCAGATGTTGGCTTCCCAGAGCAGCAATAACATGTCTCCTCTCCAGTAAGTTATGTTGTTTTCCTAGCCTCTCCTCTGAAGTCACTCTGGCTGCTCCTGGTTCTTCCACATCTCTAGACGCCATACACTCACACATTTTGTTCTCTTTGAGAATTTTTGGCTGGAGACTGTCGGAATGTCACAAGGCATATCTGTCCAGATTTTGAACTTGCCTAAACTGGCCAAGCTCACTCTGAGTTAGTGTTTTATATCTACACAGAATCTGTTTCATGCTCTCTTACTAGCAAAGGTAACACTAGTACAGTTGTTACATTGGTCATGTAGAAATATTGTCTACAAACTAATAATTTATAGTGGAGACAGGGGCGTAGAAATGAGTAAAAACTCATTTTTTCTTTCATCATGTAGTATTTTGACCTGTTTTAGTAAGTTAGTAGATACAAGGCACTGTAAGCAGCCTATTTGCTGGGCCTATTTACTCACACATGTAACTAAGGATCCTTGTTGAGACATGATTCCAGTATTATAAGCCCTCTTCTACTAAATTCATTGAAATTGCTCCCAACTTACATTACCATAAAAGAGAACAGAATTAAGTTTAACATGAATATGCAGCCCTATGCATATGCAACTTTACTATGTATTGATATATATGTGTGCATAAATCACCTATGCACAAAGTGCATATATTGTGATTCTTATAAATGAGAAGATTTAAATAAGATATTTTCCTAGAATACAGCTTGTATAATGACTATAGTTAAAAATAATAATTTTGAAATTAAAATGAGAACTCAGATATAAATCTTTTCATCAGCTCAGTTTTACTGCAGTGCAAGTTGCTCAGTATATACCTTAATAGCAATATATTACTTACAACTACAGGATCCTCTTTTTTAAAAAAAAAGGGAAGCCATTGCAGTTTATTGTTGTGTCTGAACAAGAGTTAGGACTAGCTGTTTCTGAATTTGAAGGGACACAAAGAGGAGGTGAGAACAATCCAGGATAATTCAGTTCATCCTTGACAGTCCCCTCACTGGCTTTAGGCTTCAGTGAGAAGGGCAGACTGGGCTCCTGGTCCTGAGAAACACTGGTCTGTGACAGGAGATGTACAGACAGGGAGTGAATAGGAAATGTGTCACACATCTCAAGAACTTACAGTCTGACTCAAAGACTGAAAAAGGGCAAGGAAGCTTCAAAAGTACAGAGCTCTCTCACTCATATCATCATATGGCAGGGAAGCTTCTTAATTTGCAAGCTTCTAAAGTGTGGCATGTGCAGGAGTTAACAATTGCAGCAATATTATAAAAATAACACATTTTGGAAATCCTTACACTGGATGAGCAGAAACTACAGAACAAGAAGACAAATGACCAAAGATTTAAAAGACTGAAGCAAAGAATCAGCTCACACTTAAGACATGTTTGGATTGGCCTTAAGTTATTGAAAAGAAAAAAAAACCAAAAAATGTAGAATGATGCTGATATACAGTATTCCTCACAATCCAAATTAAGGAAAGTTTTGATAGAGACTTGAGCAAGCACTAGTTTGACAAACTCTTTCAGTGCTGCACTCAGCAGTCAAAGCAACTTCTCTGCTTATTTAAACACAAGTATCTGCAGGCAACAGTGGATAGTATTTCACAGTCAGTTCTACCAGTTTAGGGTAGGAGCTAGAGACACTATATAAAAGGCTACAAATGCTTCCATGAAGCTTTAAACCAGTGCAGAATTAGATGAAGTGCTCACCAGAGAGGGACTGTCACTTCACAGTGTTACCTTTCCTTTGCCTCTTTACAGACCACACATAAAAGCTGGAGGGTGCTCACAGGGAAAGGAGCTGACAGGGCTACAGTTTAACAGGGTGATGTTTCAGCAGTACATTTCCAAGTTAGCAACCTCACATAATCCAAGGACTGCCAAAAGGCAAGGGGAGCCAGGGGGTGAGGGGTGAAGGCAAGGGGAAATGAAAAGCCAGTCTACCTTCAGAAACATGCTTGCTGAGGTTATGTGGAAATCTCTCTAGACAGCAATTCATTCGAGAATTTTCCAGAAGTTTTCCAAGTCATTCAAAGCTGACTTGATCATGCTATGCATATTTAATTCTACTTCAAACCTTGTCTTGCCCTCCCCTCAAATCGGGGGGACTGGCAGTAAATGCTGCTCTGAACAAAACCTTTGATCCAACCTTCCTCCTCTTACTGCACTGTTTCTCCTTCCCAGTTCAAACTCTCTTTTCAGCTCACTTGCAGGCTGAATGGAATCCTTATGGGCTGTATCTCAAACTCTAAAGGTGTTTTTAGTTTAGCCACTTTTCTTAAATCTGTGCTTGCTGATTAATCAGAAATTGCTCGTGAACCCTTTTCAAGGAGGAATTGGCACTCTACTTAAAAATCCCTGGATTAAGTCCAAGTAGTTTAGCTGTTTTTTAGGCTTCCCTATTCAATGCAGGGCATCAGACAGGTATTTTCAGAACTTGTTTTGCCACTTTGCTGGGTTTTGCAGTGTATAACTTCAGTAAAGATTCACTAGAAACAACAGCCTCTGGTTCTGCTGCAGTTCTTTTCAAAGGACTTAGGAAACTGAGGCTATAAAAAGAGATCCCTTTACACTCCATTCAAAACAGATTTCTGCAAATACTCCTGTAAGCACCAGGACACTCATTGCTCCAGCGGGACATAGGTTTGCCACAAACTATTTGAAATACCTGTGTTCTGAAACTGGATGCTCGGAGTGGCTACCCTGCAGTGTGCACCCGTGCCTTCTCCTCTGGAGTCACAGAAAAGACGACAGATCTACTTTTTGAGGCGCTTGTTTTCTAAGGGAGAAGAAAAAAAGATAAAAATAAAAAAAAGAGCAACATACTCGAGTAGCAGGAGTGGGCATGGCCAGGCCCAGTTCAAATCTCAGGCAAAGATTTGAGCCCCCAACTGCACATACTCACAGATTGCAGATGTGAACATCTCTGGAACTGAGCCCCAGCCAGGGGAAGCTGCTTCAGCTTTCCAGACTGACTCTGAAAAGCTCCAAAAATAATGGTACTACTATTCTGAAGTGAGGTTACTTCCTTCCACATCTGTGGTGAATATGTGATACGGGCTGCTATAAGCATCACACGTATTTAAAACTAACAGGAGATGTCAAGGCTTGGTCCAGCCACATTGTGGTCATTAGGAGGAGGGAGCTACACAAACGCTTCATGAGACACATATGCTACTCTAGGGGTACTAAGGGTTAGCCTGTTCTGAGAAATCTCCCATCCTGTCCAGATTTTTGAGAAACAACAAAAAGCCCCCACCAAACCCTTCGAAAGTATAAAGAATAGAGGGCACAAAGTATCTTTCAGGGTAGTTCTCAATTATGAGATATTTACCTTCTGTTTAGCTGATGGCTTTTAAATAAACCTCTACCCTTGCCTACTACACAAAGGAAAAAAAAATCAATAAAATATCTGATAACATTTATTACATTACTTCTAATGGCTCATTAAAATAATGACACTTCCTTATTATGGAATAAGTTAGTACCATTGTCAAACCAGTGCTCTCTACAGACAGAATGTATTCTCAGAAATACTTGGGTTTTTTTTAATAAAAATTAAGAATAGCAGTATTTTCAAGCAAAAAAAGCCTACTTTTCTGAATCAACCAGAGGCATTATTATTGGTTTTTATTAACACATACAAAATTATTAGGGTATACAAATGTGCTTCTTTTTTTTGACACAGTGAAAACTAAATAAATGGGCATTACATTTGTTTACATCACATTTTGTTTCAAAAAAAACAGTTAATGATTAAACAAAGAGGTTTATATATATATATGTATAAAAAAAAGGAGCTTGAAATAGCTGGATAACAAATAATTGATTTATACTATCAAAAGGCTGGGAGCAATTGTGTCTCCTGTGATTGTGCCCTTAGCTTTCAAACTATGACCCCCACTGATAGGAGTTTCTATTAAAAATCCAAAGAAAACAACAATAAAAAACCTCAACAAAACAAACACCATCCTACTCCCCCCAAAAAACCAAAACACCAATATTCCCCCCAGAACACAAAACCTCAAAGCAATGGCACAATTTTCCGCAGGCTAATATTTTTTCCTGACGGCTTCAAGCACAAATGGATTATTTTAAATATCACATAAACCTACAGTAAATTAAAAAAATAGAAGATTACTTTACACAATGCATGGAAACCATTTCTAGTGAGCACAAACATTTACAACTGTGTCATGTTTTTTCCTTGCATAACCCATACTCACACACAAACCAGTTTTCAAAAGAATTGGTGAAATATTCAGTCCACTTTTGTTTCTTTTATACAATATGAAATGGTTACAATACCATAGTATTTTTTAGAATAAGTTAAACATCAAGACATATGGCAATAGCATTGTACTATTCTTTCTACATACATATGAAATCCTGAATTTCAGTCTATTTTTCTTCAGTCACAAAAATGAATAAAGACTAACATCCAGTTATACTGGAAAACTAGACTAGTTCTAGAAACCACAAATACTGTAAGCACTTTGGTATAATATGTACAGATTGTGCTGTCAATGTCATGCTTGCATACTGGAATTGATCAACAGATTTCCACCAGTGGAATAAAGTAAAAAAGGTACTGTAAGACTTGCTTTCTTATTTCTTTTCCTCTTTGCAAATGATTGAAAGAGGACACACCACAAGTACACACACAGCATTTGTATGATGTGAATACAAATTAAATATTAAAGTGTTTTTAAATACAATGCAAGGCCAGTCTTAAGTGCATAGAACGTAATGCAGAATACTGTTAATTACAGGGGCAACTACAAAGATACGAAACATTTTAACAGGTATTGAACAACGTTCTTATAAAAAAAGAGGTGTGAATGAGAATAAGCATTCTTCTATTGTTACAAAGATCAACATGTTATCCCCCACTGGTAAGAGAAACTAACTGCTGCATCATAAAAGATGTATCTATCTACTGCATCCATTTTATCTCTTTCTCTCAGAGGCTTAGAATTGCATCCTCAAACTCCTAAGCAGTTTAGATATTTGCTTGGGGATTTTTTCCTTTTTTTTTCTTTTTCCTATTTTTAACAAAACTTTTCCTGAAAGGAGAACTCAAAAAGTGCATTTTAAATTAAAGGGCTTATTTCTCCCCCTATTTTATGGATGCATTTGCTATAGATTAGAAATTTCAGCTTAACCTTTTCATTCTTTCTACCACTACAATTTATCAGAATGTCTCAGGTTTATTCAGGCTATTCTGTCAACAAGTTAAGTAGCCCCTTTTCCTGCAAAGCAAATGGTATTAAATACTAAGAAATCCTAAATACTGTAATCTTTACTGAAGTGAAATGCAAACTTAAAGAGTAAGTACTGCAGGATTTTCAGAAGATTTGGACTGCATGCAGTTCCCTCAAATTTGTATTTTCTCGTTTGGATTTTGGGATATAGTTACGTAAATATATTTTGTTTTACTAACACTGTAAGTCAGCTTCACACTAAGGTCTCAGGAACGAAATGGTAGCCTCAAAATTCTCAACCCAACCAGAGGAAACTCAGCCCAGTCATTACTCATTTCTTACACAACACAACAAGCCATTTAACATGTAAACACAAGCAAAGATGGTTCTCGTTTGAAGCTCCTATTGTGGCAAGTAATACTTCACAGGTATCAGAAACATTTTAGTTCATGTCTCCATATTTCCCCAATTTCTAAGATGTTTTCTTTTCCTTACAGAAGTTTTAGCTGTTCAACATCAAACCAAACAATTGCACAAAAAACTACAGCACCAAACTTTGCTAACTGAAACTGCTGGAGAGCACACACAGGAGAAAAGAATTTGACTGTGGTTGTTGAGTGAGCTAGAAGTCAAATGAGCTTAAACAAAACTAATGGTAACACATTCCTTAATTGAAATGATTAATTCCTAGCAGAAATAAATTAAGATCAGTCTGATCTTACTCTAAGCTAGTTGGTGACCCAGCCAGACTTTTGTGCAGATTGGGGTTTTGACTGTGCCTGTTCCGACTGCGAACAGATGAAAACATTGTGTTGCAACCTGGGACTTTGCATTTGTGGAGCTGGCGGAGATGCACAGTTTTGTAATGAGCCCTGAAAGTTCCTTTATTACTGTATGTTTTTTGACATATATGACAAGTTATTGGCAAACTGGAAGGCAAATTTATAAAGTTTTGATTAGCTTTCTCAATTAAAGTACAGTCTTGGTAGAGTTCATCGTTGGGCATTAGGCTGGGTCCTTCACAGCTTTCATCACTGTCATCCAAGGGCATGGTGCATATTTCACTTCCTCCATCAGAATCCCAAGAAGAATGAGCACTGCTCTCAGATTTAACGCTGGAAGTGGTGCTTAGATCCAGAACAGCTCCATCACTTAATGGATCGTATCCATAGCTCTCAGAACAGGGTTCTGCAATTTTGCTCATTGGAAAAACGTAGCTGCCTGTTCTGTTCATTCCTTTGAAGATTACAGAAGTACGTCCAACGTGTTGTTTTAAAGAGACATCTTGGCAAAACTCCTTAGCCATGTCTTTCAAGAGGTATGTTGCATTGAAATGGTTGTTGAATTCCAGTGTATCTTTAGTCAGAAGCTTATGATGAAGATTTAGGTTTGAACTATGTCTAGAAGAACAAAGACAAGCTTAGCAAGAAAGTGTTTCACCTCACTTGGCAGCTGTTTCATAATGATTATAAACAAAGAAAAGGAAAACAAATATTTAGTAGCATGCATGAATTGTATACTTCAGATTTGACCAATTGCCACCCTGAGAGTGTACATGGACAATTTACACGTACAACTGGCTTTCTGAACTTGCTTGCACTGGCATATATCAGATTCATGCAGTAACTCTTCAGCAATCAACATTTCAGATTCTCTCCTGCATTGGGGATAGCTGTCTGCTCTGCTAGATCTGATGCTAAGCCTAAAAGAGGTGGGGGACAGACTAAAAACCTGTAAACTGAACTGAGATCAGAGAAAGGACTGATGTGGGTAAGAAACAAGATTCTTCCCCAATGGACAAAGCAGGAAAGGATTGACAATTGAGTCTGCAAAAAATACTGATGACCTCAAGTACTGTAACAGTGTCCAGGATGAAGCTGTACACATCAGTACAGAGCCTTTTCCTCACAGGAATTTCCTCAAAAAAGGAAAATTGAATTATATGCAACTTGCAGTTTTCAAATGGGCATCTCTGGGTTCAGTTTAAAACCACTGAAACATACAGAATCACTGCTCCTCATTCAGCATTATCAATCAGCTCACTGGGAACTTACAGGCTCTAGAAGGCTGAGTTTATTGTAATACTGGCAAAACATCTGTCTTTCTCCTTGCCATCATGGTTTAATCAGAACCATAAATTGTTCAAAAAGGTAAAGCAATATTTAGCACTATATATATTTATTATTATATAATATTTAACAGTTACACTACTCTATGTTAAAGTCTAGAAACTTCTGCAAAGTTGTTCTAAATAACTATTGTTTTGTACAAAGCTTGTGAAATGTCNAACTCATCTTCCAAAAGCACCTATGTTAAAACTTATCTCAACATATTGGTGTGGGAAGGAATTTGTGGCATGTGAATGCAAATCTTACTGCTGGCCTTCTTTCCTGTGGCCCATATCGCAATTACAGTGGAGAGGAATTCACATCTGGGAAGATGCAGGGTATGAAGCCCTGCCAGCAGCAGATGAATCTGTGCATCTCAGATGCAGCGGCCAGTCCTCAGAGACCAGCTCATCCCTCTCTCTGGATTGCATCAGCTGGCTCCAGCACTCCTAGCAGATTACAGACAATCTAAACCTCCTGTCACTCTGAACTACTATCCAGGCACGCTTCCTGCAGCCAAAAGCTGCTCCAACACCGATACAGACTTGGAAAACTTGTAACACTTGGTTGCACTTGAATAGATTTGTTACTTATCACTGGCCGCTTCAGACACAATACTGATGGTCAACAATAAAGCTTCAGCTCTTGTTTCTCAGTTTATGTGCATAATAGGCTGAAACAAAATTAATTACAGCAATACAGTACTGAAATGAATATTAAACTGAATCAAGCTCATGCTTTAGTTTAGAAATTAGTATTTAATCTCACAGAATGCACTACTGATGTGGATACACACCAGATAGTGTTTGTTTGACTACTACTGCACAATGTTAATTTGGGGCAGACAAAGACTAATCTGGCTTTTCTTAAGGGCTTTTTCTCACCAGTTTGTTCCAAATCCTTGACTGAAGAAAGGACAAGGGCAAGTGAAGATTTCCTGAATTTACCTCATTGTTTTTTCATTAAAAAACATTGTATACATTAAAATACACATGAAAGTACATATTAAACATGCATTTACTGGAAAACTGCTAAATTCATACCCTTATGGCTTTCCCTTTATGTACTAAAGTATTCTTTCAACTACTGCAGTCTTTATCAGCTATGAAATTTTCATGGCTTTCTTTAATACCTTGTAGTCTTGTGGAAAGGAAATGTTTCTTTCAATAGATTTTCATTTCAAGAATGTTCTGATAAGATATCATACCTGTTATACGAGGATACACAGAAAATATTTGTAGGCTCCATTCCTCAAACACTCATTTTAATTTCAAATTAGGCTCCATTGTGATGGTAAAATAAATACAATTTTGTTTATAATTTTCTTACCTGTCTCGACTTCTACGAGAAGGGAAAGCAGCATTACAGCCCTCAACTGTGCAAATATGCATTTCTTTGAGATGTACATTTTTGAAATGCATTTTTACACTGTAAGGGTTTTTAAAAGTCTTCTTACAGATGTCGCAATGAAAGCGGCTTTCTTCCTTCTGAATCCCTAGTGCATGTTGACTGACATGATCCATATCTTTAGAGTCTTCAAAACAAGGAATGGCAGCACCCCTGTTTGACAAAGTGCTGAAAAAGCCCCCGGTCAGCAAGTGGTGTTGCAATTCAGGGCAGTCATTTTTAGGAATCCTGTGCTTTGACTGCTCGTTAATATACATGGGGGGTTCAGTCATTGGTTTTATAACATCACTGTGGTGGTGTTTTGGATCTTCATATATAATCTCATGGGAAACTATTTTTAATGGTTGGTTTTCTTCTGGTTTAACCTCTTTCTCACAGTGTTGCAATTCATTCTCAGAGACATCCTCGATGTATTTGTTATTTGGTGCAAAGACAGATTCAAAATACTTTGGGCCCTCTACCCCAGAGAGAGATTTCCATGAATTACCTGAATGGGGGTGCTTTTCCACCCTGTCGGTCACCCTCTTCTCTATCTTATGCTCACAGGTCTCAAGCTCTCCATCGCTTACCCCCTGCAGACGTGAATCATCTTCAGAACTGGCAACATCGCTACTCTCATTGCGTGCCTCAACAGCTTCTTTCTCTATCTTAATGGGCATACTCGACTTACGAGATTTCTTCTTGGGGAGCATGTCAAATGGCAATTCATTGGAAACAAGCTGCTCTGGTATTGAGGAAGAAACAAGAGGCAGAGAAGGAAGAGTACCTGGAGTATTGGCAAGCTCAGCTGGTGTGACTGGACTACGGTAAAAGGGAAGAACAGGCTGTACTGTCTTCAGGTTTGGAAAGAGGACACCGTTATGTCCAATACTGGAAAATCCAGCCTGGCTTTTTGAATCTGTACAAGAGCTGGCATAGCCGGAAATAGTTCTGCTATCTGGAGTTAAAATTGTGAATTCTGTCCTTTTAGCATCTCCAGGTCCAGCAATGGTCAAACCATTTCTTAGGTCCTTATCCCTGTTATTTCTGTTCATTGGCATATGGAGTCTGGGGTTAGGATTTGCACTATGACGATTTCGACTGCGCAATGAGCTAAACACCATATTGCAGCCCTCAATGGTGCATTTGTGCTTTATCTTCAGATGAACAGCATTGTAATGTATTTTCAAAGTACCTTTGTCATAAAATGTTTTTTCACATGCAGTGCAGAAGACACGCCCCTTCCTTGGCCCAGCATTTTTTTCAACAGATTTCATTTTGTTTTCAGGAGACAGTGCTGTCATTTCAAGCTTGGCTGCTGTATTATGTGAACTGGAATCACTTAAAAGGGCATCATCTTCTGTTTTAGTGACATCTGGGCCATTTATGCTCCTCTCATTTTCAACTTGAAATGGTGCAGAACTAGAAGTTAAGAAACTGCTTTCAGAAAATGGTATCTGAAGATCTTGTTTGGTTTCGTTGCTATGGTCGTGACCTTGCTCAATCAAATGTCTTTCTGGTGGTGAACCTATCAAAGGTGGAGGCACTGGACTGAAAAACTGAAACGGCAGCATGAAAGCCATGTTATTTACAATATTCTCAAAGGGATGAATGTTGGTGGGACTCATTTTGTCCAAAGAAGCAGAAAAATTAGGACTGTGTGGGTTGCAGCTCTCAATGAACGCCCTAATATCCAAATTGGCAGTTGGTGGTGGTATTATGATCGACTGCCCTTCTTTCTCTTGAATTGCCATTAACTCTACAATGGACTTAGTTTCTCCAAAGCGAAGAAACTGCTGCAAAGTAGCCAGTTCTTCTTCAGTGGTCATTATGCTCCAGTGATCCAGCACCTTTCCTGAAGCATCCTAAAGCCAAAAATATTTAAATGAGTTAGACATTAGTTAACACAAACAAAAAACACTTCCCCTCAAATCTCTCTATTTTTTTTCAGGGACTAAAATTTCTTCTCTAGCAAAAAATTAAAAACTCTATTTAATGAGATTAATGTGAATTCTGTGATAATTTCTTCCAAATTTTACCACTGGTGATATTATTTCTTCCTGAACTGACAGTAATACTTTCCAATAACCTATTTTTTTCCCACAAAAATTAAGACACATTATTTGAACAACAGATAGTATCCTGTAAGCACAGACAGCAGAGATGGAGCAATCAGACCAAGATTTAGGTCCTCATTTAAGTCAAGTATTCTTTCATTGCAAGTTTAATAATCTTCCAAGCAACTAAGATCAGAGAACAAATGAACCTATATTGATCTATTGCCAGTTTTCACAGAGCACAGCTGTAATTACACTAGTGTTGGAGTTCTTTCAAACTCTAGCTATGCCTAACTTTTCCCAATAACTACAATAAATATTTTATCACAGAACATGTATTTGATGGCCTACTGAGATTTTTCACAGTGCATGTAAGAGTTTCTAAGATGATGAAGAACGTAACATTATAAATTTTTCATGTGATAGAGGTTCAAGGTAATTGATTCCATATTTTTAATCCTAACACTAAAAAGCAAGATTATCAAGACCATTAAATATTGATTCATGTCATAATGTAAGATCATAATGTTACTTTACATAAAAGGTAACTTCCACAGCAGCAAGGACTAACATCAGTGTAAGCACATAGGGCCAAATACACTCTGGCTGCAGCTCCAGTGAGGTCGATAGCACTACCAGAGATTAGTATTGTCCCTGGTGTTTTAAATAATGGTAAGTTTATTTCTTGATGTATTATTCTGCTGTAAAAAAGCAAACTCGCTGTTTAAATAATATTGGAACAAATTCTAGAGCCTTTACTTTTATACATTACAAGTAACTTTTGATTTTTATTTTTGCTTATCTTTGCTGTTAGATTTGAGCAAGTAGAAAGATTTCAATTAAGTCCAACTAAAAACAAGAGCAATGACCAGAAATCTATGCTTTTTTTTTTTGGCATTAAGCTCATACTGGTCTATTACCGCCTTTCAGATGTGCCACACAGTTAACACATTGTGAACCACTGAGAAGATTAATCTAGGAAACTACTTAACTGGCATATTTCTATTTTAAAAGCCACTCTAAATACCTGCAGCACATATCCACGTATATAATCCTGCAGTGTCCAATCCAGAGCATGGAGAATCTGTATCACCTCTTCCTGCTTCAGAACACTGAAAAGCCGATCGAGCAGAATTTTAAGGCGCACAGGAATGGCTTGGGTTCCGTACAGCATGAGGCTACTGATATCAAAGACAACATTGGATTGAACTATTTCTACTTGGCTTGATGGGTAGAGGTTTGGAATCCTTAGTTTGCTCAGGGCTGAAAATAAAAATCACAAAATGCAAATAAACTTGAGTCCTGAGAAAGAGAAAATGGAATGCAACTAATATTTGGGTGGGGGCTGAGGAGTGACACAAAAAGCATATAAAAGTTATGAGGATTCTAAATGGTTTTCTATAGATTGTAAAAACAAATATTACCATGTGCTACCCATCCATGCCGGCACTGGTCACATTGTCGCTGATTTATTTTCCCAGGTTTGAAACACTGACAACTACAGTTCACCAGAGTGCACCGGATAGCCTGGAGATCAATGGAAAGCATGATAGGTAATATATAAACACCGTTCAGAGTGTGCAGATTATACATCTACAGTACCCCCATAAAATCCACATGAACACAGAGTTAACACACCAGCACAGACCCATCAACCTGCAACATAAGTAATCCAGGCAAAGCCTGAGTTATACGAGGCCACCTCTGCCTGGAAGAGTCAAGAGTCTGTATATTTAATAATATACACAGCAACACTTCTGTGGATTTACTTAGGTTGAAGCATCCTCATAATAATTGTTGTTATAAATTATGAAATCATCCAAGATATGATCCTCATGTATGACCACTTTCTCAGGAAAGTTTGAAAACAAAGAGGTACAGATGAAAGACCTCCTCTCTTGCAGTTTTGCTGGAACTCCATACTGCAATATAGCAAGTTCTAACGAGCAATGCATCAGCTCTGCACAGCTGCCATGACCTACACACCTGGAATTCATATGGAATATTTGTATTCTGCCAAAGACACAGGAGTTCACTAATGCTCCTCAGTAACAGAGTTCACCAAAAAGTATCCCAACTCTTCAAAGACTAAACAATCACATTTTGTAAGGGAAATGCTTCAAAGCAAAACAGAACACACAGAAAGCAACCAGTTGCACAGTTCAATTTGTACATTGTTTTACTCTCATCAGGGTCATCTATAATGCAAATCAAATTAGTATTCACATGTCCCTAATCAATGGGGTGATACAAACTTTCTTCCTGGAATGTATGATTACTTCTGTATGTGCCCATCTGCTGGAGAAGGCAAACAGACAACTTGGAGGTCCCAGTTAAAGCTCCAGAGGGATTTGCTACAGAGCAAAGCTTTCACAGGATTCTGCACTGCTTGGATCTGGCACTGAGAATACCTCCTGCATAAACAGAATATTTATTGAGGGAGGGAAAGCAAAGAAATTCATGTGCAGAACTTCTTCACTGGAATAATAAAGAAAAAGAGTTAGATCATGCAATTGTAAAATGTCTGCATTTCTCTGCTTTTAAATTAATGCTCCCTCTCCTAAGGTTTTATGCAAAATGGGGACATCCACTCCTCAAAATACCCATAGGAAAGTAAGCTAAGATTTGAAGAGAAAAGGAAACATGGCATTCCCACACTGGCACTTCAGAAAATTCCCACACTGGCACTTTTCAGAAAAAACTTGCTAAGAAAGATGGATGCAAGAAACATTTAAACTCAAAAGTACATGGCAGAAAGTTAATTTCACTGAGATTTGCAATGGGCATTCATTTAGAATGAATCTGAAGAATCTGGATGAAGAGGACACTGGAAAGATTTCTATAAACAAGCATGTTCAGGACATTTGGATGTCTAGCATTTCATAGTAATGGATTTGGAGTGAGATTTTAAAATCTCAGTATCTGGCTTATCCTTACCTTACCTGCACATCTCCAAACTGCAGTGACTTGATGCTGAGATTTGCCTGTATTTGAAGAACTGGAACAAGTGGCAACAGCGCTCTTGAAATGTCTGAATCACTTTGCCTTTAATCTTTTAAGGGAGCCATTGCAAAATCCTGTGTTCTTGAGAAAAGCTCCCCATAAAGTCATAAAACACACATCAATACCCTACGCAGTGTCAATTGCTTCATTTTAATGGAGGATATTTTCACTTAGATGCTAAAATACTTCCATATAACAATAAAAAGTCATAAATTTCTTATGGAAAGTTTGGGGGAAGAAAAGGTGTATTCATTTCTACCACAAGATACCAAACCATAATGCAGTCTGAGTCTTCTGCCTCCCTGCATATGCAATATTCTGTGACTTGCCTGAACTGGAGCCCTTCCACAGGCAGCCCTGCTAGGTTCAGTAAGGTACAGTGCATTCCATAAATGCATCTTTTACATTCCCTTCAGACAAAATTACAGGAGTACTTCCTTTTTCTGCAAGAAGTAACAGAAATCTGCACAATGAAAAAAGCTGTCACGATGATAAGTTAATTGAGATTTCAAAATTTTTTTCATTCCTTTTCCTTTGGACAGGTTCCACAAACCACTGACCTTTAAAACTATTTTTTCTATTTGATTTGTGTACTTGGACAAGAAAGATATATCACACTAAATTTTGCATTTCATAGCTTTCTGTAAGAGCCTTCTTCTATATGGTACATGTGTTTATTTTGCTTTCCTGTATATGTGTAGAAGACTGCACATGCCAAAACAGGAACAAGTAAAAGGAGGACATTTTGTTTTATATATATGAAAGCAGCTGTTACAAAGGGAGTAGAGTTCCCCCTCTAGTCTAAATATTGAGCTGGACCTCTCTCAAGTCACATTATTGCTTCTGGAAACTAGAAGGACTTCGTTTGCATCCTGCTAACATATCAAAGGTGTACTCTCAAATCAGGGATATCTGTTGCTGACTTAAAAAATTACTTGAAAGAATCCCCAAGAAGAAACAACTAATTTTTCAGGTTTTTAGACTTTTTCTTCTTTAGACTTTATGCTTGTCATAGTCTGTGTCTCCTAAAACTTCTCTCAATATTTATAATAATATGATTCATATAATAATATATTCACAGAGAATACAGAGCAAAATTAACTTCTGAAATAATCAGTAAATCTCACAATTATGAATTGTCACTGTTCAACTTAAAAAGGTATTTGTAAAGATGCACTTTGATTATCTCCCAAATTAACACATATCAGACTTTAATTAAAAGAAATTTAGCAAAACTTCATGAAAATAATACCCTTGTCTTTTGCCCGTTAATCCTACTGTCCTTAATACGCCTATTCTAAGGTACTGTAATTATATCCAGTCTTTTAATAAGCTCTATTTTCCCAACAAGTGGAATGTACACACAATTTCATTCTGCAGAACAAAGGGATAACCTTCTGTATTGCATAGATGCAAAGCTTGAAAATTATAATTAAAGGATTGGAAATGTAGAAGGAAATTACAGTGGAAATTTTTTAAAGTACAATCCTTTCATTCACGTCGTTATTTAATTTCATTTTCTAGAAACAGAGGGCAGATGGTCTAAAAAACTAAATCTTATGCTATCATCAAGGATCTTGGTATTGCTTTCTAGTCACTCTCTCCTTCACAAATGGATCTTTCCTAATCCATTATCAGTCCTGCTTTCTTAATTCTTTTAAAAAAATAAGAGTTGAAAAGACTGATCAAAATGTTCTGTGGTTTTACCAGCATGACCGTGGGAATCTGAATTCTGAACTTGAAATAAAAATGATCCCTCATTACAAGACAGACATTAACCATTAAACTGGTCACTGAAAAACATCTAGCTACTAATCACTGAATCTTAACATCTGCTGCCTGAAAGTCACGCCTGCTCACATCCTTTTTTTGCCAGATATTGATGTGGCTTCAATTATGCTTCTAAAGTTACTGAAAGTTTCTTTGCAACCCACTCACAGCCCTCACAGCCAAGGAAAAGCCCAAGCTAATGGGATATACTCATGCTGATTCTGGGTATGCAATCAGGCTTCATTTCACAAAGCAAGTTTGAGGAAGTCTCCTGCACCTATGCTCACTTGCAACATACAACAGGTTTTAAAAAAAGCAGCAAGACAAGAAGAGCACTATATGTGTATCCAAGCTCATTCATTGTTAAGTGGGCTCTGGTTTGGTAGCACTTTTGCTTGGGAAGTAAATTAAGAAGCAAGGAAATATTGAAGACCTTGTCAGGACCAAGTTGGAGATCTCTGCTCATGCTGGAAAGCTGCTCTGGGTCTCTGCACGCAGCAAGGTCTGCAAGTTCAGACCCCAGTAACATGGAAGAGCAAGTTCCAGATTACCCTGGTGCTATTTAACAACAGAAATGCACAGGTCAGTATCCTCACTTCTGGCACTTTATGACATTTAAGAAAAAACCTTGCTTTTCTTGCACAAAGTTTCTCCCTATTTTAAAAACTGCTGCCTTTTTTTTTCAGGCTACTGCAATCACATGAAGAGCTTGAGAGCTTCCCTCCTCTGCTGTAAGGATTACTGACAAAATGGTGTCATTGATGCCAGGTTACAGGAATATATTTTGCAGCCAGGGATTAGAAATTTCTATCAGTTTAAAATGCATGTTTGAAGAAGGAATAGGAATTACATGAAACAAATAAAAGAGACACTTTCATTAGATGGGCTATAGCAGATACTGCCTTCATTGCCCTCTCTTGAGGGTTTCTAGCAACAATCTGTATCTCCTATGGCCATCTCATCATCATCAGTGGTAATCCCATGGAATATATGTAATCCACCATGGTATGTACTCTGGTGAACACTAATCCCATAGGAAAGAATTGGGACAGATCCCACATTTGCAGAATAGACCAACAGTGGCTCCACAGTAACAACACTTGTGGAGGAAGAAATAAAATAAAACATAGGATACACGTCCAGTTATTTGAAAGTATTTTCTTCCTTGCTCCTTGTAAAATATTTGCAAGGGAAGTAAAGGGATTGATACCTTTATCATCTCTTAAATTAAAAGTACAACCACAGATAGCTCAAAGGCCAAATCCAAATCTATGTGCACCTTTCATAGAGAACAGTAACTATAAATAACCAAATGAATGTGAAGTTACCCTTCTTTCTTTCCTATTTTTATTATAACCCATCAGGTTTCTTGTATTTGCAGAGTTTAATAAGTTCTTTTTTCCTCACCGAGTTACATTGATTATTTTTGTGTTTGAATCCTTTGCACAATCACTGAAAGCAGAGAAATCAAAAACCCCTTATCATAAGAATCTCTCTCAGTGCCATCCTTTTCCACATGATACAATAAGCAAAGCTTTGCTTGTCCATTGTTTGTCTGGAAACTTCTGCCACTTTCCCTTGGGATGTATTCTGCTGATAAATAACATTGTCAGTTTTGTCATGATTTAAAACAAGTTCTCAATTCACATTTTGTTCACCTTGCTTTCACTGTATCACAATCCAACTTCCCCATATCAGGGCTAATATCTGGGCTTTTATCCATCCCTCATGTACTTGCATTCCCCCTGTCCACTCTATAGTGCATATTTAGCTCTTGTGTCTGTTCTTCCTGAAGACAGACTTCAGTTTTTGATACACTGTTGAGCTCTTTGTCATTTACTGGAACTAAAATATTACGCCAGCACATTCCACATACAATCACAAAAAGTGCTGGGCTGCTCTAGGTGGTGTAAGTACTTGCTGAAGACATAGCCCAACAATTAGGCATGAAATGCATGCTGATATTAAATCTGTCAGATTAAGCACCTTGTACCTCTAATTGTTCCTTGAAAGTTTCACTGTACTCCCAGCTTAGTAAGGCTCTGAATCCCATTGGCCTGTAGAGACCATAAGCAGGGTCCCTTGCAGCATCTTCAAGGAAAGGCTCTGGACCATTTTCTTCTTCCTGACTTGTTCAGTTCAAAGAGGTAACAAGATGCCTGGAGGATGGACAGAATATGGAAGGCCTTTGCTGCCTGTAAGTGGAGCTGGGAAGACACAGTGGGAATGGGAAAAGGGAGGAGTAGTGCACTGCAGCACACTGATGTGCACAGGTCTGACAGCAACCTGAGAGTTACTCTGCACAAAGACTTGGCCCACGCCACAGCTCGCACGTGTTCAGCTCAGTATTGTGGTGGTTCCTTCTGTCATGTGTTTAAGGTCCTGGAAAGTTCCCAACCACCACAGCAGAGAAACACTGCCTGCCTTTCACAGTCTGAGCCCCTGAAACAAAGGGATTTCCATTCAAGTATGTTTCCACCTTATCCACTACACTTGGTTGCTGCAAGTTCTGTTTTTTCTATACTAAAGTTTAGAAGTACTTAAAATAAATAATTACACAGAATTATTAAAATAGGAAAAATGTCCTTATAAGATTTCTAATTATATTGGACTGAATTTCCAGTCTTTTATCAAAAAACCTGCTTCTTACAAAGTAAGAGCTGCTGTTAATAGTCACTTAATAAACGTAAGTAACAACAAACAACTTTCCTAAAAAGCAAACCAGCTTTGCAGCTTGTTGTACCCAGAAAACATGTCTGATATCTTCTCGATTTTGAGCTTTCTGTTAAGTAGAGTACACAGATGTGACAGAGTAAACAGCTGAGGAAATAGCTCCAACCTTCTCCTTTCAGACACATTAAAAATGCTGGCTCGAGACAATTCATATGACAAGCTTCTTATTAGTAAAATAATTTAGCAAAATTATTGTCTCCTTCTTAAGAGACCGATTAGGAGAGAGAAGGGAAAGGTGGAGGTGGGCCACAATTTGCTTTTTGCAGTGCCACTAAACACAAAGTTACACTCACAGCTCAGTTCCTAAACTGACAATGGCTCCTTGGAAATCTGGCTGGTTTTCATTCACACCAACCATCTATTCCTACCAAACTCAGGAGGTGCAAGAACATTTGAAAAGTCCAGACAAAAAGCTTTTGTTTCAGAGTCCAACCATGGATTTAGAAATTGAACTTAACACCTATTCTACTGAAAATTTTGGCTGGTGCAGCCACCACTCAACTCCCACTTACCCCTGTTCTGTGGGAGAATTATGCCATGATTTTTCTTCTAAAAGTACACAAAGGCCACAAGTTGAATACATTTTCGAGATAAGATGATGGAATAGAATCCATTAATTATCTGGATCCTTATGTATATATCCATACTGTTTATTTGGGGTCAGATACCAAAATCTGACCTCCTTTTAAACATCCACAGCCTAAGAACACACATAATCAGGATATTTACAACCCAGATCCTGCAGCAAGTTGCATTACCCCATTACCCTCTCCCCTCAGTGGAGCTGAACAAAACAAAGAATTTGACCAAATCTCTCTCTTGTGGGGGCAAGTGAGCACCTTGAGTTGAGAACGTTTGGTTGTCCTTGCAATAATTGACCAAAATGTCCTCAAAAACAGGCAAAAACATGAGGAGAGTGAATAAGCTCAGTAAAATAGAAATAAAATTAGGTAATGCCTTCACAGGATGGCACCACTCCGTCAAATCAACCTTCACTGTGTATTTAAAAGACAGTGCCCATGTTACCATTTCATTAAAACGTTTTTCTTCATGAGAAGAGTCCTAGGAGCGAGGAGCTGAGACAAGAGACTGAGCTAAACACAGCCTTACGGTCCAGAGCTGGTGAGGGCCCCACGGCAGCTCTGGTGGCTGAGGAAGAGGAGCTCGGGGCACTCTCGGGCACCGCGGCGGGCGAGGAAGCACAAGGAGCTGCTTCTGAGAAAGGCAGCCAGGCTACAAGGCCAAACTTTAATCACAGCATAACTTGTGGGATGAAAATCACTCCTCATGCATGTCACTTACCCTACAGGGCCCCTTAGGGCAACTCTTGTTAATGGCACTGTCAAAATAATTATAAAGAGAGAAGAATGTGTGTATGTGTGCGTGCATGTGAGCGTGAGCGCACACACTCGAGTGCTGCTCTAAACAAAAAGCACTGGACAGTAAAACTTCATTCTGCCATTCAGCAGCGTGGCTGGAGATAAGACTGGCTTGTGCTGTAATTAATCTCACTTGTTAACAACAGGTAAGTGCTGACAGACAGCTCGGTCCACCTCCGGGACATAGGCAGAGCCTCTCTTACGGTTTGGTTTGGAAATGAAAACAAGAAATACAAATTGAGGAAGGAAAAGCATCACATTATCATTATCTTAGGGTTCTTATTTATTTCTGATTCTGAAACGGACTGCGATGCTACAGTTCCCACAGCATACCTGCCCTAGCCTGCATAGGTCAGAAACTTTTTGCTAGTACTAAGCAGTGTACCTATAAGAAGATATAACAGTAATGTCCCTTTTAAATGAATTTACAGGAAAAATTGTTCTTACTAGTGCATTTCAAAAATGAGTTGCAGACTGCTGCATATTGATGAGAAAAACTGGTCGGACTTTAGGGGTAAAGGTAAGTCACTGGACAGAAATGGTTTGAAATTTTCTGTGATAAAGCACTAGATGCTAGTTAATCTAATAAATAAATTGTGCACTTACTACTCATCCATACTGACATGCTAAGCACGCTAGCTAAATGCTGAAGCTACAGATCTAGCCATGAACTGAAGTTTTATTAAATATTTAACTCCAAGCCCTACGCTAGTAAGAAATAAGTGTTATTAACATAAAAGCACAAGAATCAGAGAAATGAGGAATATTAGAATATACCAATTTCAAGACCTTTAAAATATGTCTTTAACTCTTTACCTATTTTATAAAATGGTGCATGTGCGCAGTGTGGATGAGTTAATGTTTTAAAGATAATCCTAAATTTTTCAGCTCCTTGCACCGCTGCTTAAGTCTCAAAGCCATAAAATATATATGCTTAAAATCTCTTCCTTTTTCCTGTTACAGAGTGAAGACACGGATTAAAGAATAAAAGTGAAATAACAGCTCTCTGAAATATTTAGTGTTACACAATTCCATTTAATGCAATTTCATAAATTTTAAACCCAAACACTACTTGTACACATACACATGATGCTATCTATGGTGCTACAGTTATGCAATATTTTACGCAACAGTGTAGCTCCATTGGTAATTTCACAATTTACAACTCTGTATTCCTTTTTATTGAACATATGTGAAGAAATTTTCACCTGGCTTTCAGATATCAGCTACTCGCATGAAAAAAATATTTCTCACGGATGATATTTTATATTTGAAATTTGAAGTAAAAAAAGAGCAGTTGTCTTTTTTGTATTTTTTGTTCCTCTCTGTTTAAATTCTATAATGGTTTTAAAGTGTGGAATAAAATAATTGTTCTTCATGCTAAAATGACTGAAGTCTGTTAAAAACTGCCACTTTTCCACATTCCCTCAATAATATTTTTTTTAGTCTGAATAATGAAATTTCAATCTCTAGAATTTTTTAAATGACCGCAACAAAATAATAAGAAATGAAAACTAAAAAGAATTCAGGCAACGACACTTGCTGTAAAACTTTAACTACAGCATCTGCTAGGACAAAACCTGCTGGCTTCCATCACATAGGAACTGTGAGAGGTCCTGCACCTCTGAATCCAGAAAGGAGAGGAGATGGCCCAGAGGGCAAAACCAGCTTTTCTTTCTTACTTCTGGTGGACATTTTATGGAATAATGAATTGAAGATCCATACCTAAACTTCATCTCAAATCTGCATGAAAAATGTTTACTAAATGCCAAATCATCCCAAAATACTTTTAGAACACGTACCCGTAACAAAAGCTGTAGTCTAAAATAAAATAAGAACAATTCTGTTTTTATCAGACGTGTATTTAGTATCATTGTAATGAAGTCTTTATTACTGCAAACCCAATAATTCACTGGCTTGTTGGACTGGAAACGGAATGACAAGCTCAATATGTAGGAACAGATCTTTTAACAGTATCCCAAACAGATACAGAAGCTGGAAGTCAAGACATTTGGTATCAAAAGGCCAAATATTGCCGCAGCCTCAGGAGGCAGAAGTTCAAGTAAAAGCTCGTGAAGTGACCCAATATTTGTAATAATTTTTCCTATTTCTTGAAAATTGATATTTTATAAATGTTTGGATATGTTTTGGATACCATTATCCTGAGGGGTCTGAATAGGTTGTAGATGGATCAGAATAACTACTTCGAAGAAATCAATCAAGCAAAAAAAAATATATATTATGTAAAACAAAAATGTATTTTCCATGAGATTAGTTTTTTTTTTCCTGTGTTCACTTATTGTTAGAAGTCTGATTAAGCTGCAAACTGCTCAAAATGTTAGCATTTAAACAGAGTTGCACAATTATAATGATTATTAAAAACTCCCCTATCAGCATTATACACGTAATGGCAAATAACCCAGTTGAACATCCGATACGTTTTTCCAAAGTCCGTATTTTTCCCCGTTCTGTAAAAGGAGCAATTAGAAAGGTATTCTTCAGCATATATTGTTCCAATCACTAGAACAAAGCAAACCAACACGCACTGTTAGCAGTTAAAATAATGGTGGACCCACTTTGCCCCATGACCTGGAGTGGAGTGAGGCTCCCCCACCTCCCACTCCTCCAGCACTGAGAGCTGAGCCACAATTTCACCGTTTTAAAACCAAAGGACAGAAAAAGAGACTCTTGTCTAACATAACGCTTGCATATCTTACAACAAACTGCACTTATTTTCCAAAAGGATGTTAAAAATAGAAGCATATGATCTTTTCCCACCTAGAATTGTATCCTTACAATTAAAGACTATTAGCTGGCATCCCTTTTAACCGTCAAACTCAGACAGTGGCAGTTCTATAGCCACAAAGAGAAGCAGTAAATGAGAAGAACATGTTACTACACTGCATTTGAGAAAGTTTGGCTCCAAGCTATGCACTGATTAATATCAGATCTCCTTCTTTACTTGCCTCTTGACAATCTTGTCACATCTGGCTGACAAATCCTTACAAGCTTATCCAAACCAAGGCAGCCCAGATCATGCTCCGGGAGTAGCTCGAAGGAAGCGGCAACACCAGCCATGTACTGATGTGCCATCATGAAACTAATGAAGCTGACTTCACTTGCAGACTGCAGGAACACGAAGAAACACAACATGCCCCAAGGTTTTGCAACATAACGCAGAGTTAGCTCACCAAAAGATAAGACAAACAATCAGCTCCCGAGGTTCAAGAAGCCAAGTAGTTACATGAATTACAAAAATTTATATGGAATTGCTTGAACAACAATCTCAACTAAATGAGCACAATAAAATCCAGCTTCAGATCAGATGTGAAAATTGACTGTTAAATGCCTTTCAAACAATGGTTTGTTTTAAATTAAAACAAAACTAGTCTATTTTATTTTCACTCTCCCACATCCACAAAATACCAGAATGTTGCCTTGCTCCCAGGTTATTCAAACTGAAAAATAACTACAAAAGAAAAGTAAAAAAGAAAATAAAAAGAAAGAGGAAAAAAAAATAGTGTCACTTTTTATCCGTAGGATTTTACAGAAGGATAAACCACAGCCTGTGTATATCAGTAGTCCTCCCCTGGGTTGGTGATCTGCCCTCTCCTCCTTTTTAAACCAAGAATTCGTTACACAGAGGACTGGAAATATCTGACCAATTAATAAACCAGAAAGTAAAATGCTGCATCTTAAACACATCTAACAAAACCTCATTATATATGAGCTGACAATTAAACTCTGTTTATTTTTCTATGTGATGAAAAAAAATCCAAACAAATAAGTTAAATGCATCTCAATACAAGACCCTTAACTAGCACAATATATTTAAAAATGCAGACACCCCCCATACATGCACACTCAACCTCCTTCCCCTCACCCCTGCCCCCCCCCTCCAAAAATACAAACAGACTGATCCTAAGAAAAGAATTGCTGGCCTTATTTTCTGGGTGCTAAATAGTCAAAAATAAAAAATAAATTGTATATAAAGGGCATACATTACACTCCACTTTAGTGGTAATTTCTAAAGAACTTCGTATCGAAATTACATTGTTGTCTGCTCTCTAGTGCATTTATACGTCACAATAATGATAATGTATCTGCTTAAAGCACTTGACTCAAAACACATCTGAGTCACAAATCACAGATTTTACTGCTATTGATGTATATTGAGGACTTGTACAATTAAACATTGTCAAGTATTTATGATTTACATGCTACTACTTCAACTGGAAAACAATTACACAAGTGATGGCTCTGCTTATTATAATCAGCCTGCAATTCTGCATTACTTACTGTAGAACAAGAAAGTCACACAGTTGTTTACAGTGCACAGCAGAAAAAAAACCACAGATTTTTTTACAGAAACTAGTTTTCTACTTTTACATTATCTTTTCATAATTAAGAAATGGAGAGCACAGCTCCCTACAGCTCTCATCTCCATTGTTCATTACCCAAAACAACACCATTGCAACATTTTTTTATATCTCCACAGTGCATAGCCACAAGTAAAAGTTGCACAGTAAAAACATACATTCATATAGAACTGCAAAGAACTTTCCTTACCTCAGACATTCTTACTGTGCTTATGTTTCCAGAGCTATAAAACAGTTTCCCATTCCCTCAGTGAGTTGTACAAAGAAGTACTGGAAACACTCCTGCCTGTACAAGTACTAAGGCAGAACCATCACACGCCTCTTTACTCTTGTCTGACTCTGAGCACCTCAAGGTCTGATGTATGCTCAGGCTGTGCACAGGGGAGTGAAATAAGATCCTCCCCCTTGGTGTTCTCCAGACCTACAGTACGAAGTTGTGTCTGCCTCTCACCTCTGCAGCCAGCTCTCACCTCGCTGCCCCGGAGTGCTGTGCTCCAGCGCGCTCCTCCAGTCGCAGGGCAGTCCCCTCACAGCTGGCTGGGAGAGGGCATGACACTCATCTTTCACAGAGATTTGATCAAAAGGAGTCACGGAGGCTTGAGGCGCTCCTAATGCAGTGCGAGGAGATTCTACCTCTGCTCTGGCAGCCTAAGTAATGCATTAAATCAATGCAGCTGACCTAGGGCCTATTACAATTTTTTTTTTCTTCGCAGAGTGTACAACTATCTGCAAATAAGCTATGAGGTACTTACGAGTAAAATTACTTATTTTTAGCGTCAGTGTTGTTTTTCAAATTGCAGCTGCTGCAGGTTTTTTTTTTTTCTTTCTAAACATTTGCAGGTCTCAAAGGCTCAGTGAGTGGGGTGCATATTTTTTTTAAGTTAAAACATTTCCCCTTATCAACTGACTTTTGAGTTAGGGGTGAATTTTATTCCTTTTTATGAAGTTGAAGCTTCCTATTAACAGCAGTACAGGTCATAAAGACAGGAGAAGAATTACTTTCTAGTAATTGGGCCAAAATCTGGTTTTAGTTATTCAGGTGTTGGGTTGCATTCATGAGCTAGGGCAGGATTTTTGTCATAGTCCTTTCTCACCTATTTAAAAAATCCAAAACAACCCCCCAGGACAAAACAATTCTCCTCTCCTTTCAACTCCTGTGGATAATTTCTTTGCACTCCTAACTCAGGAATACACTGTAGTAAACCGGAGAGGGACGTGAGCAAGTTGCAGTGAACGCAGAGGGAATCCCTGTAGGAACATACTGGGACAACATCTGACCAGATGAATACCTGTAATCCCATAGGAAAGGCAGCAGGAAATAAGATGGCTGTAGGGAGAAGACAGCTAGCATAATTATTATTATTGTTGGTTTATTAGTTGTCTTCTACTAATCCTGTTTACTATTCACTAGATAAATGCACAAGGCTTAAGGAGAACTTAATTTACATGTAGTTAAATACCAGCATAGAGTTAATGTTAAGTGCATGGCAGTAATTGGAATCAGAACAGGATAAGGCCAACACGATCCCAGAATCAGGCCCTACAGAGCATGACAGGAAGCATATGCACTCCTAAATCCTTCAGTTTCTCCACTCTACACCTTATTTCTCCTGCTAAGCTATTGAACAAGATGGAAAAACAGAGAGAAGGATGAAGCTTCCTAAGAATGCTCTGCCAGATCATTCTGGCAAAAAGCACTCAAGTGTGGCAAGAGTCAGCCACCAGTGGTGACTTGGTCCATTCCCAACAGAGCACCACATGGAGGCTCCAGTGCCACCTCTGAGCCCTGCAAGATGTCCCAGGCACTTCTCTCTCAGGGACACAAGGCAGGACACGTGGATTATCACTGGTCTTGTAAACTGTGGGAAAAAGTGCCCAAGAAGTCACGGCCAAAAATGTGTTATTTGAACTGATTCTTAACAGCAGTGTTTTAAAAGCATCTGCTCTGTGATGGGCACAAAATCTAGCTGCTCTCTCAAGATGTTAACTCAAAGCCAAAGGCATACCCTGTTACTAAAATTGTATTTCCCTCTTAATGAAATAAGCAGTGATGTTAACTAAAAAGGACTCAACGTGATTGAGAATTCTGCAACAAAGGTGAGAAGAGTGGCTTAAGCTTACATAAACTGCCAGAAGCTCTGAATTGACTTCAAAATGATAAGTGACTAAAACTTAGATGTGTGGAGAGCTGCTCTCCCCTCTAGCGAGTTCCCAGGAAAAACCTATTTACTAGCTATCTGCCATTTGCCTGGAAGATGATAATTCTTATTAAATGGGCTAACTATCCATAGCAAACAATTTAGGACCAATTTACTGTTTTCTTTATTAATTATCTAGTAACAGTCTTTTATTTTAAGCATTGTTTTCATTATTCAAGCTTTTTCAATGAATATTTAATGGGAGCATATTCATGCTCTTTTTAAATTGGTCACTATTTCTGATCAGAAATTTTTCAGTGCTTTACTATCTGTGCACCTTTTAGCAGAATCCACTGGTCCCTAGCAAAATGTGACATGTACAAGGCATGACTGCTATCTGCAGGTCAACTTCTAAAGGAATACTGGCACATTAACAGTTTTCAGTAATTTCAGCTGATTCATAGTTTGAGCTTACTGGTACAGAGCAGTTACCAAGATGTATCTTAAGAATGACCAAAACAGAAAGCAGAGGGTGACTTCCCTAAAGCTTCTTCCAGCTTCCTGTGAAAAGAAACAGACATTGTGACAGGGCACCAGCCTTGAGACAGAGGTCCTGGACTTCACTCGGGGCTCTGCCACTGAATTGCTATTTGACCTCAGGCAAGTTATTTAAATTGGTTTATATTTCCTTGCTTCTGAATTACTATTTTTTTGGTTTTAAATCTATGTAAATTCTAAGCTCTTTGAGGAAACTATAGCACCTCATTATCTTCTTCTCAGGGACAGTGCTGAGGGCAAAGGAAAAGGGTTCCCAGGTCTGAACTCCACCTATGTCATAACAAATACCTAAAATCACAGTGTAACAATGCAGCCCAAGGAAAGCAGCTTTCTCCTCCCACCTGCCCCAGCCTGTTCCTTCTTCTCCATGTCCCAGCCTGTGTGCTCAGAGCAGCATGAACCTAGGGGGATGTAGGGCAGATTGTGAAGTGCTAAAACTTTGTAACCAAATGCAAGAGTATTCATGGTTTTGAGAAGACTTCCAACACATGGAGCTGACTAGAAACAAAAAGCTGCTGCTCTTATCTGATTTTATTATCTAGGGTACTTTAAAAATGAGTATTAACTGTGGGGAATCACTACAAACAAAACCGAGTCACACAGCACAAAGTGGAATACAATCCCCAAGAAAAGATTTCTCCTGACTCTTAAAATTCAATCATGACCTGAATTTTGGTGTTTGATTCCAAAAATTAATTCTAAAGAGTGTATCAGGAAAATAACCAAGCACTGACTAGACACTAGGAGTGGGTTTGTTCTGCCACTGCGTTCTCTAGGCAAACGGGCGTGTAAATTCTGAATTCCCCAAGCACATGCTGCTGCCTCACGCTGTTCCTCCCAGAGTTCGCTGCACAACGGTGTTAACCTCCGTGTCCTGCCTGCTTGGCCTAAATTCCAATCACATAATACACCATGTCCCTCTTACTTAAATCAGTACTGGCAAGGATCTTCGCACTAATTTAATGCTTTGCTCGCTTGCCTTGGAGAGACGTGTGGATTAAACATTTCTCAGAAGAAATGTGAAGCAATGGTCAGCCCCATGATCGGACCACTGGGGCCCACGTCACCTTTCAGGGAGAAAAGCCAACAGGAGTAGGAATTGCTGTCCAGGACTACAGGGACACAAGATTTTGGGGAAGGAGGAGAGTAAAGAAGAAACAGACTTTGAAAAATGGAACTGATAACTGATAACCTGTCAGCAAGACATGAAGACAGCTGGGGCTTTCAAACAACTTGCAAGTTCAATGTTTTTTAAAATCTAACAAACCCATGTGTACATGAAGATGAAAAGAAATTTAAACTTAGTGTGCTGCAGCACAGGTTTTGAGCACTAGTCAAACTACAAACAGGCCTGCTAAAGGCATAAAGTACTTGATAAAGTCTCCTAAGATGTGTGGAAGGACAGGGCACTCCAGTTCTCAACCAAGCAACAGTGAAACTCAAATTTCCTGTTCATTATTTCCACATAGACTGATTTTGTAAGGTAGCCTAAGCTATAAAGTGTCCAAAGCTGTTTCCTGCTAACAGAGACTAAATGTTTACCCTGTCTTGCTGCTTACAGCCCCTTTAGGGTAATTAGACAAATTTAACCCAGCAAGACAAGTTTATTGAATACTCTCTGCATTTGCACCCCTGCTTCAGCACTAATTTTCATCTAACTGTTCATTACATTACTTTTCTGTAGCCCAAAACAGTAGTGAAGTCATTACAAAATGCTAGCATTTCAAATAGTGTGTATGGCAAACCCAGAGGCACATCACCAACACCAGTATCACTGACCCATCCCTGTGAAACACTGCCTCTCCACTGCTACTAAGATCAAGAAACTGCAATTAACAATTAGGATTGGCCTGGAGAGTTTCTTTTTAGCTCTTTATAATGGTTCCTTTATGTCACAGAGTATTTGCCTCCGAAAAATTTGGTTATGTAACACTTTTGCATCTAATAAAGTTTGGTGTTTTTAAGTAACAGCCTTTTTCAAGGCAAATCTCAGCATTAAGAGTCACATATTTATACACTGCACAGCAAAAGCTTTTTTGTGTACTGGTGTTAAAGCATATAGCTTTAAAGCATGAAACATAAACCAAAGGACTTGGTTTGACTCCTCTGAGCTATTCAGTACCTTTGTTCATGTGATATCTTATTATTATTCACTACTTGAGAGAGTCCTGCTGATGATCCTCCTACCAAAGCCTTCCCTCACTTCCAATGATTTCTGTAGTTGAGTATTTTGATTCTCCAATTTGGATTATTCATTCTTTTTGTAAATCTTTTTGGAGATATCCTTAGGATCACCTAAATTATACACTACCCCACTTCACCTGTTGATAGCATTAACCTTGAAGTATTACTCTATTCCACTCTTTAACTTTCTAGTGTTTTAGTTTCTTCTCTTCAATGCTGCTTTGCACCAAACAAAAGATATTTAGCACACACTTGATGACAAACAAGTAGAGCATTTTATTGCTCCTAATGAAAGCATATTCACATTTGCCACAGTGGTGAGTTCACCCAATTCTAACTGTGCCTTTCTGTTGAATGCTTACAATTTCATTCTAGGACTTAAGAGCATTTATAAAATCACCAAATTAGGTTTATTAGATCGCTTCGGAGAGTATGCACTAAAGAACTCTTTTTTGCTCCTTTCTCCCACTGCCCCCCACTCTGGGCTGAGACAGAAAACTAGCCAGCTATTCATTCTGTTCTCTACCTTTCTAAACATTTTTACCTACAATGAAGCATTGCAGCTTCTGTCTAAATGGATGGTGAAAGACTGCATCATTTTTCCATATACAATGTCATATACATGAACGAGATACCCACCCAGCTAAAGATAGGGCTATAATGAGTGAGATGGGAATGCTGCAGCAAAAACAACATCCCCAAAGGCTCCTGCTAGGTCTGCTCATCTTTCTTTGTATGATTAGTCTAGTCTGGGGTGGGTTTGCATGAAAGTGCTAACATAAAATAAGAAATTGCAACGTTGACTTCTTTGAGAACTTCCCAAAGATGAGAAAGGTGTTAGCAAGTGAAGAGCAATTTTCCAGTTTTATCTAATAACCAAACAATAATGGGAATCAAAGATTTTCACTGTCACAGATTAAGGTGGGTGCTGTGTTGGCTACACATGTCCCTTTCTGCACAAGTCTATCAACTGCCCTCTAATCCCCAAGTCCTGTGAGGAGTTTAAAACATTTAATTGCTAACTCTGTTATTAAGGAATCTACCCTGTCAGACTGCAGCTCCTAACAACGTTAAGTCTCTTAGAGCAAATCAGTTTTGATACTGATGTTTCTCAGAGGTGCAGCATTTAATCCTCAAATTACAACACAAGTTTTAACAGGCAGTTTCTGCCTGTCACCAAGATTTAGTAATTGACAAAAAAATTCAAACCCCTTTCTAACACTAATGGTTTATCAAAAGAATACCAGTAATTTCAGTCAAGCCATTCTGATGAACCAGGCAGAAATACAATAGGGAGACAGACATGTTTATGATATCTGATTGAAAGGGCTGAGACAGAATTCCAGAGACTTGGTGTTGTCATAAGAGGAACAGTCAGGAACCACGATTGTGCCCTGGGGCCAAAGGGTGTGACATTGGGCCAGAGGTGTGTCAGTCAGACTAAAATGCCTGCCATAAAACTGGTAGCCACTCATATTCACATGGTTAAAGAAAGGAGAGTTGGCAATATAACACCTGAAACAGTAATGTTCTTTGTTCTTCTTTTCCCCAAAGATGATGAATCCTACCAATACAGGAGACCCTTCACCTGCTCTATGGAGCTTGGTATTTATTTTCACAGCCTCCAGCCTCTTCCTTCCTTTTGGTTATGGTTTTGTTTCTTATTTTCTCCTCTTTTTTTCTGTCCTTCTTGTTCTGTAATACTAGGTAGTGGTTTTTAACCGTTTAAACCATGGCATATAATAACTGATGAGTAACACAGCAGTAATACCAGTGGTGGCAATTTTGCTTTGTTTCATGGGAGTGTTAAGAGTATTAGAGAGATGACTAGGACATGTCTCAGTGGCAGAATGATAAAATGAAAGATGAATTTTCCTGCCTACAAGTCTTGCCAAGTTTTAATCACAAACATCAAACAATTTACAGGACACATTTTTCCCAGGCAATGAAATAAAAAGCAAACAGCCTGTATTTTTTAAAACAAATTTTGGATGACGAATTAGTGCAAAAAAATTTACTAATTTATCTACTGATGATTCTTTTGCAAGCTCATCCACTACAAATTTCTAACCAAATAGCTGAGTTTAACAACCATACTTAAAGAACTGTCACTTCCATGACAATCAATGCTTGTCATTGAGGCTTATTTACCAAGTCTCCCACTCTGCTGAAGACTTTTCTTACAGCTTTATGCTTTAACCAAAACCTTAATTCTCTGTTCTCTTCCCATCTACATACTCTTCTAATCGACTGGAAGAAAATTTCAGTTCCTATTTTACAGTGACATTCCAAGAAAACTACCTTGAAATCGCCACCCATCCTCCATTAACAGATTTTTTCAAAGCTGCCTCTTTTACTAACTCACTCCAGACATGTGCCTGTTCTTTTTATGTCTAGAAGGTGTTAAACTTCTGAAGTTTACCCAGGAGCAAAAGCAGAAGGCACAGCAATGTCCTGGAGTAGCATCTGACTACCCCCTCCGACGGGATAGCACATCGATACCAGGACGGTTTGCAGTGAGCTGTTTTTAATGGACAGCTCCCAGGTGACACCAGGCACTGCTGCAGCAGCAGCCGCAATATCATACATCCTTGATTGAACTTTGATTAATTTTCCATACTTTCAGAGCCTGTGGCAAAAGGATCCACAGCGGTAGCTGCAGCCATTAACTCCATCTTTTGTGATTTCTCCTTCTTCATTATGTTTGGGTCTTGATTGAACTTTGTTCCAAGTTAGTAGCTTTTGGCTATGGACAAGGGAGATAAGACTTTAGAAATGGAGTGCAGAAGGATAATATGTGAGAAACTTGCAGGGAAAGCTGCCTGGATACTCAGTGGTAGCTTTGGATATACCTTGATGATGTGAGTGGCATTAACAAAAATGTTGGAACTATGGCTAACACAAACCATCACTTTATGCAGTCACAGTCCAAATGTCTTCCAACATTCGTGCATAACAGATGCTATTTTATTATGCTGAACAAATTAAAAATTACTGTGTTCACATATTGAATAAAATTACCACTCCTGGTCAAAGCTATAACTCTACAGAAGCACTTGTTAAAATAAATTAACAGTCCTAGTGGCCTCCAAATATTATTTACAGTGTTTGCTGCTAAACTGTGCAAGCAACTATCCCACTACTGGTATGCTCAGTAGGACAACTTTATACTGTACAGTCAACCTAGTGTCTGTAAGATTATCATATCCAAAAAACCAGCTTAGCAACAGCTAGGACAAATCCTACTGTTACTGAGGAAAAAACAAAACTTAACTGAAAATGTTACACCAAGTTTTCCAAAAAGATCCTTCAGTGTTTTCATCACATTTCTGCCTCCTTCATTTTTGGTCACAAAATGTCTAAATACTTTGCTAGCAAAGAGACATCTCAATTTTAAGATTACTTCACAAAGAAAGAAAAGTTCTCATTTTCCTACTCTTTTTACAGTTAATCTTCAAATCTACCTCTGTGATACATATCTCCAGAATCACTTATATCTAGTTTTATTGCCTACTGTTGGTATTTGCCAATGGTGGTACATATGCAAAGGTGCCTGTAGCCATCTATAGAAATTTTTGCCTGAACCTAGAAAAACCCTTTCAAAGCATGAAAACTGAACTTTACTGACGGGAAAAAATATTAAATTATTAGGGGTGATTCAAAATCCACTATAAATCAAAGATATACACCATGTTTCCATAACATCTGACACAATGGGGCTTTGTCCCTACAAGAGGCCTCTGGGCATTCCTGTGATATAAGCTATAATAGATTTGTCTCTGTGAAGCTTTGAGTTATTGTGGCACCTCCAATAGAGGCAGCATCTGAAATAATTTAAAACCTGGAAATAAGGGAAACCTTTTAAAAATAAAATACATATATATATATATACACATATATAAATAAATATAACTACTCCTTGCTTTAAGCTTTATATTCATTGCCAAGAATAGCTGGCTGAGGAATTGGCATCTGCCGTGAGCTCTCATTTATTTTCCGATGCTGCCTTGCCCCATTGCCCAGGCAGCCTCCGCAGTTCCCCTCCTCTCATCTCCTCACCACTTTGCCTTCCTCTGAACCCAGGATACAGAGCAGACTTCCAGCACTGAGCCCTTCTCTGCTTACAGGCTTTCCAGCCCCCTTCCTCCTTCTGCCAATCCCTGTCTCAGCTTTCTGACAGGAGGCTGTATAGAAAAAACAGAACCTCTCCTACCCAGTATTTAGGCAGCATTAACAACAGACCTGCATACTAGAAATTATCAGCTTAAATGTGTTCAGACTGGAGCTAAAATGTCAGCTCAAGCTGTATCTATCTGGGTGATCTGGACACTAGACTTGGTTAAAGGGGCTGGGATGCCACAGACAGCTAGCAACTTTGGGAAGTAAATAACTTGTGGTAATGTTTGAGTGTTGCAACAGAGAGAAGCAATTCAAGAAACACAAGGCTGATGTGAATTAAGTATTGGCTACCGAGTCTCTTAAATTTTATCACTGATGGTTCTTGAAATGCATTTGAGCAAGCTTATTTTAGAGTGAAACCAGAGCTGCCCTGTTAATAACTTTGAAGCCCTGGACTGGTTACCTGGGCTTTCCCTCCATTAATATCGTGGTTTAAAATAATAGGGAACTATGCATAGCATGAAAAGTAGAAAAGTGCTTCAAGACCAACCACTCTTTAGTGCACGTTTGGGAACTGCTTGGAGGAGTGCCAGGGCTAGAACAAGGTGTGAAATCATACAATCATAAGAAGGGTGGCAGGTGTAAAACAGAAGTCTCTTATGGAGCAGTGGTTAGGGGTAAAATATCTGCAGGAAGCTGACTGCCAGACCGACACAGAAATGATTGAAGGAGGAGGCCTGGCAGGATTACCACAAGGAAGTAACAGGCCTTCAGGTATACTAAAAACACACATCGTTTGTGTGACTTTTCACAAACCTCCTTTTCTCTTTTATGTTGTCCTAGCATTAAAATAAACCATACAGTGGTGGTAAGAAGGAACCTGGGACTCCTAGAGAGACAAGCTGAGTGGTCACTGCCCTATAGGATGTAAAGGCCACTAACCCTGCAACTGAAGCAGCATGGGGTTAATAGCAGCTCAGGATTACTTTTGATGCTTTTTTCAATGGCTAGGACAGGTGTCCCCTCCTGCTGAGGGTGTCCACAAGCTGAAAGACTTGATCCTGCCTTTGCACAGCCAACTGACTTGTGTCGCTTGCTTGAAGTGAAGCAGGATCAAGCCCTCCAGCAGTAACTGTGAGACATTTTTATTAGTCCAGCCACATGCTTTGCTCCAAAGCCCCTAGCTTGTCATAAATTTTTCTGCATTAAACTCTTCACCCAGATATGGCTCTAACATAAGCTCCTTGTCCAACAGATTATTAAGAGAATATTCTTTTTGAACTGTCTCTTCCACAAACAGGAGATGCAGCTGGCATCTAGCCTCTGTGACTTCTGATTAAAGGAGCACTAAAACTCCACAGACAAAAACCTGAAGAGGGAAGAAACACTAAATTCAGCCTGAGTATTTAGTGCTATCTTCTGAAATCCCTCACGCTAAAATGAGGCTGTGGTATTGTCAGCACAACCTCTATTAAAAAACTGTCACTATTTCAAATAGAAACCAAATACTTGCTGTGATCTTTAATTTTCCCTATAGTAAAGAGGGACTACTAAAGAGGCACCCTTTTATACTCTGAATACATTAAAATCTTCATTGCTATAAATCTGTTTAGTTCCCAGAAATACAATTTATACCAGATCTGTAATAAACTCCATATACCTCTGACACCATTCTTTTCAAGTAATTTCAACACATTAAAAAAACTCTACCAATAAAACATCACAACCCTCATTGAAAGCATTCTCTCTCTTGATCAATCTGGTAAGTTTGTGATTTATCCAAAATTATACAATAAACCCAGGATAGAGACAGCCTGTCATTCAGTGAGTTTTGTGGTTTAATCCTCTTCCCAAGGAACAGCACTTTCTCCTGAGCTCCATTTTAGGAAGTGAGTGGCAACTGCTGCTTATAAAACCAGCAGAGTACAGGTACAGCCCCAATTGTCTTTACAGACTCTTCCCCTCTACACTTAGAAAAATATGTCTTTGGGCTGAACTATCATAATATACTGACAAGTAAAGAGAAATAGAAGAGCCTTTGCAATGTGTCTATTTAAAAAAATAGGCTTCTTTAGAAAGCTCTAAAAACTCATTTCTAGCCATAGAAATTTCATATTCTGTTTACCAAGATGCTTTTTCCAAACTACATTACCTGGATGACAATCATTGTGAAGCAACTGCCTCACAGAATGAGAAACACGTGTTTGCAAGAAAGGGGAACTGCAAGCTACTTTCACATACAGATTTTGTGATGTGAACAAGTAGCTGGAAAGCCAGTTTGTGACAATGCCAGTGTTTGGAGCTTCTTTAGTATAATTACAAACTGCTCTATACAGTCCAGCCATTAGCAATGGAACACACTGCTTATTTTATGAACCAATTCAAGTGTTGCATCACACCTAGCCAGTTATAATCAGAAAAACTGGCCCAAGGAGCCTATGTAAACAACATTTGTGACCAAGAGTACAGCAGATACTTCCTTTATTGTCTCTACTAAATAAATGCAGTTTGAAACAAGTGTTTACCAAAGACCTGCAGTTTGCAAATCTCAGCTGCCTAACAACCATACTCAGGCCTGGAAATTGCCAAGCTCTGAACATTCAGCTGGACTTTGAAGCATCACTGACAAACAAATGGGCCAATAAAGGAACAGCAATTTTGGGAAAAGAGAGACACCCACACTAAAGAGCATTTGCTCCTCCTCTCTGGAAACAAACAGTTCTTTACCAGGAAACACAAGCATCACTCTACACATGTAGGGAACGTGGAGAGGACACCAGGTCCAGCATCCTGCTGTGCTGCCTTAGGCAAAAACACTCCCAATTAGCAATGCCAGTACCTGGCCCCAAGCAGCTATGGCAGGAGTGGCATGAGCATTGATCTCCTTTTAACTAGTCTATCAGTATTTCAGATTTAAAAAAAAAAAATTATAATAATTGTGTTTTTAAGAATAATGAACTAGACTTCCAATTACTATTAACAGCAAAAAGATTGACAAGTTATTTTTCAATTACAGTTTGGAAAAAGTATTTGAGCAGTTCTTAACAAATTTATTTTGGATCAAACTGCTCAGTCTTTGTCAAAAATATTTTCAGCTTCAGATGGTTTCATTAAATTTAAGCATAAACAGATTGTTAACATTTTAAAAATATTTAAATGACTTGTGTGTCACTTTTAAACTTTTTCACTTCATAGATAAAACTGCACAAAGGATGCTGCTGAATCTGCAATTAAAACCCAACTGAACAAACCTGAACCATATGAAAAAGCTTTCCTCTATTTCTTGCAAAAAAAATCTCTGGCTACTCATACAACAAAATCCACAGGGCCTATGATAGCACAAGCAGATATTTAAAATTATGTCTTGCTTTAGCTGTTGAGGAAAGGCATCACACAAACATTTGAGAGGCCTGCAGACAGTGCATGCTTTCCCATCCTGACCCATCTACCACCTAAAAATCCAGCCCTGGAGAGATCAACTGCAGACAAACATGTTTTCTTTTCACAGCTCACTCAAATCCTTACTTTCCCTGATCCTGTTGTATATGATTCCATTTATCAGGAAAAAAAAAAAAAAAAATCCAAGAAAAAATATGCCAGTTTTAGCGATGTGAGAACTAAACTGAATCCATATGGGAACTAAACTGAGACCAGCCATCATTACTGAGGTTAAAGCAAGTCAGTAATCCATCCCATTTTAGAGTTATCTGCACTATGTTTTGTGAAATTCATTCTGCTGTGCAGTGATCTCATGTAGAACAGTGATAAGCCACAGGTTGTCTGTGGAACAACAATGGTTCTTATTTGAAGAAGATCCATTTCATCTCTATGTATTGCAACACCAGTACACTATTGGAACAAATGTCTCATGTTTGTACACTTACATAACCATGCAAGTTATTTTAGGCACTTCTGTTACACCTGGATTGCCAATGATCTATCAAGAAGAGATGAGAACAACGGGAGGGTGAACTTGAAAGTGAAGCAAGGCAGGTTTTGATGAACCTTTGTGTTTATGCTCACTCATTTTACTCTTAGTGAAATACTTCCACCACTTCCATCAGGAACATGGTGAGAACACCAGCTTTTTAGTGTCTGGGGACAGTAACTGACACTGGGTAGAGAAGTACACTGGGAAAGGGAAACAAAGCACTGAAAGAAAGGAATTACATCAGTAATACAGCATTAGCTTCACTCGCAAGTTTGCTTCATTTACTTATTTGGGAGGTTTATTTCTTGGGGTTTTTTTGCTACTTCACTTCCTGGATGCCTCAGCTCAAGCTCTTTTTGATTTTATGTATGTGCTAAAATGCACATAGACACACACACTCTCCTTTAAAATGGATGTATGTGCTCCAAAGCACACCCTTGGGCAGCTGTTTGTGCCCCAGAAGAGCCTGCATTCCTGTGACCTCCCTAACGTGCCTGTTCAAGGCTGCTGGAAGGGATGGGCACTTATTTTGATCTGCAGTGTCACATTAGCAGGCAGGTAACGTGCAACCATAGATCTTTATGAAACAATCTGACTGTGTCTCATTTCAGGTTAGCTAGAAGAGGTCGGGGTTTTTGGCGGGAGAAGCATTTGGAGGACTGAGCAGGAGCAGTGCCTGCTATACATATGCACTGCCTATTCTTGGCTTCAGGGTTTATATACAGCAGTGCTCATCTAGAGAGCTGCCTGTTCATGGCTGGGGAAGAGACCCTGCCGATTCACCTTGCCTTGGTCACCTCTGTACAAGATTAATGCAGTGCATTCCTCTGAGCTAGGCTGAAAGTAGAGCAGGTGCAGAAAAGCATCTGTTTTCCCCCGGAGCAGAGAGAACCTCTGTGAGCAGGCAACACCTGCACATTGCCCGGTTGCTGGGCTCGGGTGGCTTCCTGGAGCCATTCACTGTGTTACAAAAGTTTCTTCCAAGTCCTGTGCAGTTCTAGACTCCCTCCTAAGTGATATCCTCGCACTCAAAATACTGTCACAGCTATTAAGGTCTGCCAGGAAGCTCTTGCTCTAAGACTGAGGTAAGACCTCCTGGGACTGGCAGGCTCTCAGCTAATAGTCTCAGTCTTTGAAATTCATTCCCTTTGGCAGCTTTCCAAAGCCAGATGCTAATGACCTTAGGCATGATGCAAGACCTTTTTATTGGTATAATTTAAATTTTTTCTTTTTTTTTTTTAGTTTCTGAAGTAGCAATGAAACCAGACATGTCTTCTCCTTTGAGCAAATGTCCATTTTAGCATTGCAAGTAACCACCTCACTTTTGCAGAAACATTGTCTGAATCCATCTGACATGTGAAAATGTAACTCACCTCAGACAACTACAAAACTTTTGGAGTCATTCTCTACATAACACAGGAAGAATTTTTTAATGCAAGTTTAGGCTCAAATACTTATATCTACTTATTATACAGTTTTCCAAAGAATTTGGCCTTATGGGCTGAGTGCTGACTTGGGTCCATATTCCCAACCTTCTGCCAGGCAATTGTGTGACTACAGGCAGGGATACTTCTCTCTCTCTCTCTCCCCCCTACTGCCTGTTCAGGGATTTGCCTTATTGCAGAAGCAAGGAGTACCTTGGGCTGCACGAAGGGCTCTTTCAGAGCCAGCCAGCCTCACGCTGTTGTGCCATTACTGAACTGCTTGTAAAGTTTTGAAAACCATACATTCAAATGAATGCAACTTGAGCAAGCTTTTTTTTTTTTTTAAGACAACAGTTTCCTGACTTCTTTAACAATTAGTAAGCATCAGCAGAGGATATTCTGAAAGTTTATTCTGTCCAGGCTTCCTCTATCTCTGGGGCAGACGGAGAGGCTCCTTCAGTGGCTGTTTCAAAGCAGGAGCCTAAAGCAGGTATTTTGCCTAGTTCTGCACAGGGCTCTACAGAAATGTTGATACATGGGGCCTAGGAAGATTAGCTTTAGTAAGCATCATCTTTTCTCCCTTCCTTGTCTCTTGCCTCCAGACATACTGGAGAAAACACTACCAGATCAAGAAAATAGCATAAAACTTGACTTAGTTTAAATTCCCTTTCAAACTTATTCAAAATTAGCTCCTAGTATGTTATCAGTGATAAAAGCAGCAAGAGAGACTGTGTGCCTGCACAAAGACACAGTAAGTAATAACAAGATAGTGTTATTTTGTGGTAAATAAATTTTCATTTGAGACTTAAATCTTGGCTATTTTCTTGGATGCGTATTTTGTAACAAGTCCACAAATGCTACAAACCTTAGAAATGAGTTCTTGCTCTGCACTTCAATAAACTGCCATAAATATAGCAAAAAAGCACATGTGGCTGACTTTCACAAGAAAATAGGCACAACAAACAGGTTTTTTTTCCTGTTGCAGGGGACTTCAGCTTCTAAACAGACCAGCCACCAAGTTAATGTAGAACAGAAAATGAAAGACTCACCTACGTGTAGAACAGCTCTGCAATTCTAATCAGAAACAAATTCAGACATTTTCCTTTAAGCTTTAAAGTGGAGAACAGAAAATTGTTATTTTTGGAGTTCGTTGTTTAGCTTTAACATCTCAGCATTAGGTCAGCAGTGCACAAACCCTCAGTGGTGGAGTTACAAAGATGCTGCAGTGCTAATAGGTGAGCACAGAAAGGAGTGCTGCACACCACTCCTGCAATCAGGAAATCACTTTCAAGACCAAAGGAGAGGAATGAAATATGTTTACGAAGCTTCGTCTTTAGACATTTGCACCTGTTGACAAATCTGTATTTTTTTGAATGGGAAAATAATTCATTCAGCAACTTCTCTCTAAAATTCAGCTGCATCTGTTCATCTCCTCCAGGAACCTACACAGGTATCAACATGGAGCTCCAGGTAAAGGTTTGGAAAAACAGCCACCACATTAGCTGTTCTCTTGGAGAGGAGGCAGGATCACAAGCTCTGCAGCTGGAGCCAAAGGATGAAGCCTTCTGCTGCATTCCAGTGGCAGGCTCCTGATCTCTGTGCATTAAAGAAATGTAACCTCAGCTGAGCACTGGGGTTATACTGGACTTCCTGTACTTGACTATGAGAAGTACCTGGCACATTTTGCCACACTAATGGTGTTTAGGCTCTTTGCAGAGGTTGGTCCCTGAAGACGTGACCGGGGACTTTTCCCACCCTGCTTTTATGCTGGCTGCAGGAGCTGATGTTGCAGAGGAAGGCAAGCACTCACTGTTAAATATTCTCTCCCTGACAGGCGCTGCTGCAGCACTCAGTAGAATTCTGATCAGTCATGCACCTTTTACAGTTCAGTTGTGGATACTTTCAGAGTATTTCTAATGATCTATTATTAATTGCCAAGAATTACATTCCAGTCTTAAATTTAGAGAATGTGCAACTTTCAGCTGTCAAGGACAGTAATTCAGTAATTAAATTGTAAGTGTCAAAAGCTGTATGTGGACTGATTTATACTAATTTGAAGAACCTCTAGATGAAATAATGAAACAAAAGCAGGGAAAAGGCATTTGAGTAACTGGTCTCACTAAACCAGCATACAAGTGCTTAACTCAATGAAGTGTGCTGGTGTCAGTATTTCAGTGAGAAGTGAAGACTACAAGCTGACCACAAAGTGGAAAGAAAACGTATTTAGAAAAGGTTAAATAAAGGGAAAAATTCAGATTTACAAGCCAGATCCTTAGTACACCTCAGAGTGGTATAACACCACTGGAATTAGTTAAAAAGTGCCATTTCCCACTGAGTAGAAATTTTGTCCTGTGCTTGTGCAGAAGAAAAAGACAACGTAAACTAATTTGTAAAGTAAAAACTTGGCAGATCTGCAAAACACTCTGCTGCTTGACTCTTTGGTTAGGGTAGGTATTCCATGGCTGTATAAAGAAAAGGGAGAAAAAAAAAAGAAAGGAAAAAAAAGAGGACTGGAAACTCCACCTGGATGCTATCAGTCTTGGCCAAGTAAACAGTACTGACATTAGTGCTAGCCTGCTGAGTGGTACAGGTTAGAAAGGGTCACAAAGGCAAAATGGTGACCAAACGTGCCTTGAGGTAGAGATGCTCTGGAATCTGTCACAAAAGGAGAGAGCTGAAAGCTCATTTTATCTAGAAGTCATTTCATTTTAGAGTTCAAAACAATTAAAAGACATTGAAAGAATTGTACAAACATGGATTATATCAAGACAGAAACAATCTCCTTTTTCATATAAACATGCCCTCAACTACATGCATACAGTGTGATGTGTATTGTTCTTGAGATAACAGTGCAACACACCATAAAATGACAAGGGAATGTGTAAGAGGGATAGCAAAAAAAACCACATCATAAATAGTTTTCCTCATAATATTAAACAAATACCCATAACATAACTAAAAAATTCTGTTGAAAGAAAGCAAGCAAATACCAAAGAATTTAGCTGTGATGTCCCATACTTAAATGAAGTTTTTTGTTGAAGTCCCTTGAGATTAACTTTCTTTTGACAATCAACTCATTAAATTGTGCCTAAATTTGCAAACCAGAGAAATAAATAATCACTTATCTATTACNGAAAGAAAGCAAGCAAATACCAAAGAATTTAGCTGTGATGTCCCATACTTAAATGAAGTTTTTTGTTGAAGTCCCTTGAGATTAACTTTCTTTTGACAATCAACTCATTAAATTGTGCCTAAATTTGCAAACCAGAGAAATAAATAATCACTTATCTATTACTATATAATAATCACTGAGTTGCAATAACTATTTTATAAGGATTTTTTTCATCTAGCTTTAAATTCACTTGAAAATGTTAACGGAAGCAAGCTACAATAATTACTTGAATTTTGTAGTTTGCTGTCTTTTTTGTCTACAAAAGTAACCCTGAAACCACATCTGGAAATTCCAACTCCTGAAAAATAAATTTTACTAGTAATATTTGTGTAAGAAAAGCTGCATAAGTGAAGGAATTTTTTTAAGGTCACTTCCAGTTATCTCTTGATGTTTCAGTCCATACCAAGGAAACAGAACAAAGCATGAGAGATACTTGCACCTGGCATTAAGCAACAAAACTCGGTGTTAGCAGATTTTGACAACCATCCAAGTCTACAACCAGGCTGAGAGGCTATGGCCCACTCGGAAATGAAATGGTTAATAAGTCTTAACTGATCCTTTTCCAGGCATGTTCAAATAGCACAGAAGAAAAAAAACAAAAAAGCCGCAACAGTAAAGTTCTGAACTAATTTTACTTCTCCTACAGCATGCCAGGAAGTGTATTACATGCCATTGGCGAGATACCAAACCTGTGACTCTGGGGGGATGACTGAAGGAATCCTCACAATTCTACATCTTGGAAATAAATTCTGTGCTAGAAGGAAAAGCTCTGTAACACATGCCATCTGGTACCCTTTGCCTTCTTTTTATGAAAAGGGAGAGGAGAGGGAGAGGCTGCTTCCTCGTGCACAGACCAAGACACCGAGGGCCAAAACCAGCTTGGGGCAAGGGCAGCACAAACAGCAACTCAGCAGGTGCTTTTCCCTCCCTGTTGCATCTCTGCAGAACAGGGCATTTCCATAAGTCTCAGTATCAATCTCAGTTATCTCAGATTCATATCAGGAAGCTTATTATAGTAAGTGGGAGTGTCATTTAGCCCATTAATTGCAGGAGAATAGCACCTAATTGCATTGTAAATGCAAAGGGTTATGCTGAAGCCACTATATTGCACAGAACTCAGCTCTCAGCTATTGCATGATTTTTCCTTTAAAATATAATTTGTAATATGTCTTAAACAGAACACAAAACTATTCTCAAAATTTAAAATCAACTATTTTATTTAACCTTAAAATAAGTAAATAAAAGCTCAACTGAAATCAGCATTAGATCATATTCTGAGAATTCACATGAGAAGCAATTACTGCTTCAAGATTAGATTACCAAAAGGATAGTTCAATAATTCTTTGAGAAACACTTTCTTTAAGTGGCAGAGAAAAATTAAAATACAGGTAAGACTCATATCCAGACAGGTAAAGAACTGTCTGCCTTTCATTCTCAGTGCCCCAACAGGCTGTCCTAACACTTCTTTATCCTGCTAGGAGTTAAAGCAGAAATGGCTATGAGCCAGTGTGAGTTAGCCCCAAGGAAATTCCTGCAGAGTAGCAGGAGGCATATTGGGAACTGGCTTGAGCATTTCTGCATTCCAGCTCTCTCCAGTGGCTGTAATGACCCAGCAGGGCCATCTGCAGCCACATTTCAGTTTGGGCAACACCCAGGCTGCTCTAACCTGGGGAATGGGCTGAAGTGCCTCATGTGGCTGAGGAAACAGGCACTGAAGTGATACAAAGCTCCTTTCCATGGATAGCAACTCTGCACTGATACAGTGATTTATTTGGGTCATTCATTAAACTCTTGTAGGACTTGTCCCACATAAGTTAAAGTTGCTATTCAAATCTCATGAGACAAAGAACACGATAGGAAATCGCCAGCATAATAAAAATCAATAATTTATAATGTAAGACTTTGCAACACTATTGTAACACTTTGTTCTACAATAAGGCAGTAAAAGCTATTAAACAAGCAGTGCTTATTTATATTATGTAATATAAGCAGTTTGTATCATATCTGGGGTCTATTTTCCTCTGAGTGCAAATATTTAACTCCCATTAATGTTAACAAGAGGTTACCTAGCATGTACTTTGGCAAGAGAATAAAACCTGAATTTTAACATTAATCTTAAGCAAGCTTTCAACTTGAAAGAATCTTGAGAGTACCTTGTATTAACATTATCTTAATTGCCCTGAAATCTGGATTTTGCGAGAAGCATATACACAGATAAAGCTAACTTGTGTTAACTTTAAATTGCACATTTTAGGATAATGGGAAATAACTGTGTCACCTTTCTGTAAACTGCACAGCTTGCACTGTGAAGGCACTGTTAGCAGAGACAGCGATAACATCTTTGAAGAATTCTCTCTGTTTCAAAGAACTTTTTTTTCCCCCCTAGCTTTGCTCCCCAGCAGAAAATTAACTCACACTATTTTTCACAGTAAGAATAGCGGGGGAAATTCCTAATACATTTGTAAATGAAACAACTTTCTGGCATTCTCTATTTACAGTTTGGGTAATCTCCTTGTCCACATTCACACTCTCAGCGAGGACAGTGAGGTAGCATAGATACAAAGCACAAGTAGAATCTGGCCCTTTTCATTTTGTGAAAGTGCTTTGATCATGATTCTCTCAAGACATTATTTTAAACTCGAATGCAATTGACCGCTATTGCACCATATGTTCCTTATGTGTGAGCTCTGTCTTGTTCATTAATTTTTATGCCACTACTGTTGGAATTCAGCCAGTGTAATGTGGAGGCAATTAGCAATGTCAGAGTGTTCATGCCAGCATATAATGAGAGAGAGAAGGAGAGAGAAAGAGAGAAATGGGGAGATTATGCTTCCTGCTACAAGCAAGGGTCCTTTTTAGAGGCTTTTTAAAAAAATGTTATTTGAAAACTGGAATATCTAATAAAAACAAGTGACAAGAAAGAAAAGTCTTGTTACAGAAGTAAAATTTACTTGCTTATAAAACCTCTCCCCTAACTTTTTAATATGCTCACCTGTTTTCAGAGGATGAAACTGAAGATGCCCTGTGGCCTGATGACCTTGTGTTTTAATCTTACAAACACTGTGGTCTGCTAAAGCTCTATATGAAAATGCTCAATTTTAGCCTGCAAAAAGAGATGCATGCATACACTAGAACAGAAATGTGCATTAAATAATGTGTTCCAATGACATGACTAAATCTGTGGCTTCTTGGTTTTTTACAAAATCCCTACTACTTCAAATCTTGCAATCTGAGATTTATGCCATTTGCCATTCTTGCTGCTATTTGTGTTCTTTAAGTTTACAAGATAAGGTATGACATATGTCTGAAGTTCTGTGGAGTACTGGAGACCTCACTAAAGTCTCCATCTTTTCTCATTTTCAGTGTCACACACACAGACACCTCTACCTTTCCTTCCAGTGGGCCAGATTCAGAAAACAAATGCAGCTACAGAAATAAAATACTACAATAAAATAAAATAAAATATTTTATTTATAAATACGATAATAAAATAAAAACTATAAAAACTCTGCAGTATTAGAAATCTTTTGCCCAGAAGTAGAACTCCACTAGAATTCTCTCACAGCATCTTCCCATTGAACTCCATATTATTCTCCCATGAAAGAAAAGATAAAACCACTATACACACAGAAGCCCCTTCATAGTGCAAGACTTGATGGAAACTTGTTTTTCTTGTGTAAACATCTAGAGGTATGCTTACAAAGCAGATAACTCAAAAACCTGAATAATCAGGAGAATGGCTCAAGCTGAAGAATCTAGATCCATATTGTCCAACGGTTCCTTCTGCTTCACATTTTGATTCAGACCCAGGCTTGGCTTTCACAGTCCATTAAGAAGACAGACAAATTCAAAGTTCACTAGGGACATGGTTCTCAGTTCTATATCTTTTAATGGTTTAATTATCTATTTGCATGTGAAGTCATTAAGCAACTCTGTACTAATATGGTTATTAAGAGATACCTCCCACTGCAATCATTTAAATAACAGTTACAGTTGCACGATGCTGCTTGTGGTAAGGGTCCTGTGGCTTAGTGGCAGCCTTTCACTTTTGAAAGCTTGGCAACTGTATAAAGGTAGCTTGACTAATCCACCTTAATTCGTCCCAGATATTTACCCTCATCACAAAAATCACAGCATCTGGCCAGCTTGGTAGCGTACAGCCATCTTTACAGAACCCCATTCAGAGCTTTGCAAAGGCTTTGCTGCCCTGATTTAAGAACATAAAGAGCCTGCTCCAAAGCCCACGGAGGTCCAAGTCACGGCTTATTGGGCTCAGAAGACATTTATGCAGTTTGGCAGCATGGCTTGCCCAGGATCCAGCTACTGTCATTTGTTCAAACTTCATGAGCAATAGAATTCTGTAATTTAGGATTACAGAAACTTCTCAGTAAGTTTCTAAAGCAGACTACAGAAGTATCAAAAACTTTCTAAACTACAAGAGTTTTAGTGGAACTTAGTCTAAACCAAATGTTTTAGCAGCATGACATTAGCCTTATTGAAAAGTAGAAATTAATCACTTAGCTTGAATGGAAATTTTGTTTTGAAAGCAACTTTTTCCCCCAATTAATTTGGACTTTTATATTATATATTGTATTTAATACTGAGAAAGAATTATGGCAGAAACCTGGAAACTTACGGAAAGGAAAGATTTCTGTAGCTTAGCAGCTTCCTTGTACCTGTTTATGTCTTCGGTAGCAAAGAGATCTGCATGGCTATCTAAAGAAAGAGCAAACCCCATCTTTATATCAGTGACAAACACAATTAGTTCTATTCATTACTGGACATTAACTTACTCTTCTAATAAGGGGAAATATCATGTGCTGTTATAAGTTCAATGAAGCAATACAGTTCAGCAAACAGGAGTGAACAAAGCAGTGACATTTGAAAAGTATGTGCTTCTCTTACTTCTATGTTATTTACAGTAGTAATACAGGAGAGTTTCATTTTAATTGCATGTTAAGAATAGAAAAGGAAGGGGAAAGCTTAGAGAGCAGTCATGAGGTGACTGGATTAAGAAACAAACCCAAGCACTACTGAATAGCAGGGTAATTCTTCAGTCAAATGGTATTAGAACAATTAATGGAGTCCCTACACTGCAAACTAATCCAGCGATTTCAGTTTCCTCTGTTAAGATTTTTCTAAGAAGTTGGTATGCTTGCATGTTGCATGCAAGACCAATTTAGACAAAAAATTTTCACAGCTTCACAGAAATCTCACATTAATAGCTGGATTTAACTTATAGATCGTATTATGGTGTCTCTCAGGCATGTCCGCCACAGTTTAAACAAGGTGTCCTCCAAAAGGAGCAACAGCAAACTCTGCTCGCTAAGGCTGTGCAGTTGTGTGCCTGTGGCTTTCCCCCTCTGGCACCCAGTGCCAAGGCGCTCCTCCCCTCAGTGCTCCTAATGTGCTCAGACACCCGGGATGCAGGGAGAGGCTGTGCATTCAGCACACAGCATGACAGAAATGCCAGCTACAGTCACAAACTTGCCCCAACCAATTCTGCTTCCGATATAAATTGTGCGTCAGACGCAGAGTTGGCAGGAGGCAGTTTCACAGGGAAATGGCAACAAGGACAGAATTTTATTTCTGAAGCAAATCTCTGTTTCCTTCTATCTTTGCCTAGAGCTCACTCCAAAGCCAAAGAATTCACACAGGATGAAAGACAAACTCCAGTTATTCTGCCTCAAAATCTAAGGAATGTGCTGCATGCTGCAAAACCGCAAGTGAGCAGGAACGGTGCAAGGAGTCTCCGTTTCTGTGGAGACCCAGGCACAGATAACATTTGGTTGTTGAAAAGACGCCTCCTAACATGTAATGTATAATCCTCCCAAAACATGCACACAACGTGACCCTGGCACCTAGCTGGGACAGCACAAACCTTCCCAAGGTTATATTATATTTATGGGTAGTTGATACTTAACTGCAGATTTCTTTCTAGTTGTAGATTTGTCAGCAGGGGTTCCTTTGTCCTTTCTGAGACCCCTGACTAACAGGCACAGCAGATTCAGGGTATCTGCTCAGACAGGCTGGCTGAATTCCGAGCACTTCTTCCCACTGCTGGATTTTGTGGATCAAGCCCTCAGCAGCACTGGACACTGCCAGCAGCACACTGAGCAGTGCAGGTATGTTCCAGAGCTACTGCCTACGAATTGCTGCTATGGAAACTACCATACCTTTCAAATCTATACTCAGGATGCATTTTCAAGCTTTTCCCCTCAAAGCAAAAACCAGAAGGACACTCAATTCAGAATTCAGAGTTCAGAATATAAGCTGAAATTCAGAGATAATCAGTCAATTTCAAAAGAAGTACAAGGCACAAGCTGATCTAATTGTGCCTTAGTGTAATTCACAGAAGCAGCTGGCAGAAGAAAAGAAATCCAGAGGTCATCCTTTTGGCCACGGATTTCAGAGGAAGAACTGTGGTATTTACCTTCTATCTTAGTTCTGAAATTCATCTGCTATGCACTTTTGAGCACACCACCTAAAATTTCCATACTTTCCTTTTCTCATATAAAAAATAATGGATATTACCTGTTATCTGATCCACTGATCAGGTTGGATTTACTTTTTGTGAAGAAATTCAGATCCATTGGGATAAGGTGCTGTATAGGTGACAACCATTACTACTCTATTCTTGTACTAACTCCAGGACAGCCCAGGGAGTCAAACAGCAAGGCTGTCCCACTAAACACAAAAAAAACCAGCTTTACAAGAAATAAAATTTAAAATAATAAAATCTGGACAGTCAAGAGAATTAAATAAGAGACCAGCTTGTAGTTTTCAAGTGCAGTCATCTGAGTCAGCTCTCTAAGGAGTGCCAAGGGCTAAATTCATCCCTGAGCTATGCTGGCTTCTGCCAATGTAAACCAGGACACGCGGCCTCTGCCAGCAAAGCAGGGAGAGGCAGCAGCAGTGGAAAGCACCCACTGCCTTCCTCTTTGTTGGGGGTCTAAATGCAGTGGCAGCAGCACTAAGAGAGGCCTGGCAAGGCAGGTTCACAGCTGTGGCAGCCCGAGGTGTCATGGTGTGCACATGGGAACATCTTTTACTCTGGGCTCTGTTACAGAGGTTTAAGGAGATTTTAAAGCAGTCTTTGGCAGAACCTACTGTAACCAAACCTTTTGCAAATCAAGGCAGGGGCTTATAATGGAAGTGTCACTGACACAAAGAAGTGCAAACCCTTGAGAGGAATGGGATTTTGTCCATCTTCAGATTCCGCTGTGCAGTTTGTATCAGTGGACAAGTTTGCCAGCCTGTGTTGCATAACACAACTTAATGTACAGTGAGATTGAGTCTGTGATTTAACTGGAAAACAGCTGTGTGGCTCAGATGTTTCAAGGGAAAGGCAAAATACCTTGTACAGAAAACTGTCCTCATTCCCCCATGAACAAAGAGTGGCAGAAACACAGGCACCTCCACTATGCCAGCTGCAGTGTAGCAGTCCACACTTGGCAAGATATAAAAAAGAAGATTAACAAGTATAATAGCATTTTACTGTGCTCTTTAGAGTGAAAAATCATTTGTATGTTACCACTACTGATGGTCCAAAACCACAATACTGAAACTAAACAGAGAATACAGATCTGAACCTTCATCCAAACCCCACCCTCAGTTCTTTGTTAGATCCAAGACTGGAAGGTACCTATTTTCTCTCTTCTGGGAGGCTGGTGTTTTGCAAGGTCCCAAATTCATATGCTTCACAGCTGAAAACCTTGAGAGAATCTCAATTTTGATAGCCACAAACCAGACTTGCCAACCTAACTGGTAAGCCCCAAACTAAGCCTCAACCCAAAGCATGCACCACTGCCCAGTCTCTCCCAGGCTGAATGTCTGCCAGCACATGAAGCCAGAAGCTGTCCAGGTATACCTTGCATTATGAGGATGGCTCCAAGTGTAATCCAGGGGAATACACAAAGATTTGGCTTTATGTAAAGGCTAAGTTGTGACTGAGTGTCTCATCTTGGTCCCCGTTGGAGCGGAGCCCAAAACCACCACACGCTTTGGCACTGTTTGTTGTACTTGGCAATCCTTGCTCGAGCTAGGTGGGTGCATTGGCAGCACTTGTGAGGAACCCCTCCTCTTTAATTGGTGGGAATGTACCTGTGAGGCTGAGCTGTGTTTGGTAAGGCTAAGTGTTCCCGCAAGGGAAAACGACTCGAGACAATGCAGTTGGTGTTTAGAGTAACAAGACAGAGGATGACTGAGGCACTCTTTCATGTTACCTGGAGGGCTCTGTTAAGCTCTTACTGCTTTCTGTTGTTTCACCAAGAAACTGTGTCCCTTGCTTCAGTTAAAGGCAAAGCTGATGAAATAGTGAGACAGTCTGAAAGAGTTTTCCCCCAGTAACTGAGAGAAGCCTGGACCACATTTAGCTTCAGTCACTATTTTGTTCCATGTCAGAGGTTAAAAAAAACACAAATAGTTTTTGCCTTGAACTGTCTAAAGCAAAGAAATTAAAAGTTACAAGCGCTGCTCTTTTTAATCTATTAGAATAATTTCTTACAAACTGGAACATTACACAAAAATTAAACTTTGTTCTACTTACAGCGCTTTGTTTTGGTTTTTTTATGTAACAAGAGCTGGTGACATTTCTTAAAGCTAGACATACATTGCATGCATTGACTTGAGAGCTATTAATTCTACATGCACAGGATATAAGGGGTTTAAATGGTGTTGCGATCTGAATGTTAGTAGGAGCGTTTTCTCCGAGCTCCATACATGACAGAAGGTTGTATATCACTTCCTGCAAAAAATTCAGGATATCCAGAAGTACATGACACCTGTCTGTTCAAATGGAGTCTCAGACACCTCAAGACCGAAATTATTACAGAAACAGATAGCTGAAAAATCACCTCTTGTATTCTATTCAGTAGAGGGCAGTGGCAGATAAAAGCCATGCACACCTTTTAACCTGTGTAAAGTCCAGTCTCCAAGCTGGGGGGCTGCCATGAATCTAATGGCAGCAAACACACCAGGCAGGCAGAAAGAAAATGGTGGAATCCGTGCTTTTGGTCACGATCCTTCACTCACTCATTTCCATCTCCCCCCCTACCCTCATCCTCCCACTTTTTTTTTTTCCTTCTGCAATGAGTGTTATCATCAAGGCCAAATGGCTTCTACAAGGTGTTCCTCCTGAAAAGATGGCAGGAAATAAAAATGCTCAGAACCTTATGGGATCAAGTTCTTAATGGCTCTAAATGAGAATAAAATAAACACATGCACATGTGCATGCATGCACACACACACCCAGCACCTATTTGTCAGACCTTTTTGCCAGACAAGGAGAACACAAGCTGGAAAAAGACTGTTGCCTAGTGGCAAAGGCACTCAGAGACATGGGGGCGTTAAGTTTTAGCACAGTCCTTGCATTTAACAAATTAATCAATTCATTGTTATGGTTACAATTAAATTCAAGTGCCAAGAAATACAGCAAGAATGTTACAGTTTGCTCCATTACCTCACAATTACACATACAGCATCACTTCACAAACACTCATTTCTCAACCTGTGCAACTGAGTAAGAAAAAGAAGCATACATGCATTGTTAATAGCATGTAGTGTTGGACATCTAAATTTACACACATGAATATATACAAACAACTGTATATATCCCAACCTTTCCTCATCTAAAATACCTTACCTTGACAATCTTAAGGCATACAAGAAAAGAAGGAAAGCCCTGTTATATAACAAAGATTCCAAGTTTGAGCGTAAGACCAAAAAAACAGAAGCCAGGTCAGGAACACCGGAAACAGGAATTTTGAAAAAATTCTATTTGTTCTCAGAGAAAAAACTGCAGTTCTAGTTCTTTTATTACAGGTACAGAACAATTTCATCACAATGGAGTATACCTTTATGACTTATTACAATTATCTCAAAGAGAATTACTGTTGAATGAATGCAAGAAGCAGGGTGCTTGTATGCCTTTACATTCTTGTGTAAGCTGCTAAATGCTGACTGGCAAGAAATACTGACTCATTAAAAAAAAAAAAAATCCTCTGCACCATAAGTGGTGGGGGGAAAAAAGGCAATGACTACTACATGGACAGACTGTTGCAAGTGCAAGTCACTGCAGCATTTCTAAAGATCAGACAGTTTCATCTGCCTGGCTGCAGAGTGGACAAGACAGGGAAGTGGCACTCGGGTCTGACTGCCGAGCGCCGTCCTGTCAGGCTTTGCCTCAGCATGCCTCCACCTGCATCCCCTCCTGGGCTCCCTCTGGCCTACAGCCTTTGCACAGACCTATCTGCAAGTGCCAGCCTTTATAACTGCTGAACGACACTTCCTATCAGCAGCTACCTAATGAGAGAGGCTTTCCAAGAGAAGGATCAAGCGTCAGCCAAATCTGTCCTTCTCTTCTGGAAGACCATAGAGGTCCAAATGAGAGCCTGTTTAGCTGCCCTGACACAGGACTCTACCTCAGGGCTTTAAATGTGGCCCAGTTTCATCACTGGCTTGTTAACTCCTCAGCTGGAATGGATTTGCTGGGGGAAAGACTTTCCCTCCCATCCCACAGCACTGCTGAGGGCACTGCTTGTGTTTGGGCTCGGGTGGAGAAGTCACAGCCAAGTAGCTCTGCAACTCACATCCAAATGATGGCCACACCTAGCCCTGCTCTTCAAACAGTCAAGTACAGCTTTATTCTGCTCTCATTTCAAGCATTCAATATTTTGAGCTAAATTTAGCTGCAGAATTTTATTTACATTGAGAAATAAACACCATATTTACTATGCTAGATGATGCCATTCTGCTTACATATGTACTTGTATATAAGCAATAACATTCACTTTTTATCGCTAATAGGCTTGGAGAAAAAAAAAATAAATAACCCAAAATGAACAAATGGCCACTGGTGCAATCTACTGAAGCATATACTGCAATAAAGTATCTATTACAGCAGTAAAGAGATAAAAAGGCATGCAAACAACACTAAACAGGTAAAATTAAACCTTTGGGTTTTAGCACAGTATGACCACCAGAGCCCTGAAGAAGGCTCCCTGTTTGCAAGTTGGCAGATTTAGAAGTATTATATCCTGATTAAGTTGAGAGCTGGTATTCATTGCAATCATTTGAGGATATCTTAGAATCCTGTGCAATTTTAACTCCTCCATAAAAATATCTGGAAGGAAGCCTTTCAGGCTAACATTGACTCAGCTACTTGGTGACCAGCTGCTTTGCTGTGGTAGCAGTAAACTGCAAAGTCCTGTACTTACAGAACATAGTAAACACCAAACCTTTAAGTACAGAAACAACACACTCAGCAACTATTTATTTGCTACTTTGTCTCTGTGGGAAAAGCCCAGCAACTTTCTCATAAGCCTGCCTTGCAAAGCCCTGCATGGATTTCCTTCTACATGACACATGGGAACCTGCTGCCTTCTCAGGAAGAGCCATAACTTGTAATCTTTGCCCAGATTTGTACATCCAGACATGGGGCTGGGGCTTGGCAGTGGTCAGTATGCAAAATGCTCCCACACACCTAACCTCAGAGGGAAAATTCATGGAGAATCCACCCCGTGTGGCCAGCAGAGGCAAAGCGCAGCTGTCTGCAACCATCCGAATGTCTCAGCCTTGGTCATCTTGATCTTTTTAATGACCCTGCATATCAGCAGAACACAGGCATCTGTTCAAAAGAACCTCGCAGCTCCTGACAGAGCAGAGCACACATCAAAGTCGAGTGGGTCAGATTCTGCCCTCACTAGATACATTAATTCAGAGTAACTCAAATGAAATCAACAGAATTACCCCTCATTAACACTCCAAGTAACCGAGAACTAAATTTGCATAGCTGTCTTTGCACTGTAACTTACACAGATGTGCTAGTTTTTGTACTTCAAAACAGCTATATGCTTTTTAGCCTAAGTATTTTTCATTTTCCTCTGGCAAAATAAAGGGTAGTTTCTAAAGAAGACAAGAGACTGACGATATTTCTCTAGGAACTTTTTGTTGCTGGCAATACTGAGATGGCAGCAAATGCAACAGATCTGTAACACATCTCAGGGTACAAAGAGTTAATCTCCTTTCTTACAGATCATCTGTATCAGTCCAGATGCTTGGTTGGAAGGAAATATAAGCCAAGTGCCTGGTCTAGTACAGCAGACTAAAGAATAAAAATATTTTTATTTTCTGGGCTTATAAAATATTCTATTTTCTGGGTAATACCAGTTATGTTTAGAACCTTCCTTCAAAGATTTTCTTTTCATACTGAGAAAAATAGATCCATACACTTTGTGTTAAAAAACACCTCCGCCTAAATGTCCGACCTCCACTGTGAAAACTGATCCTCTGGTGTTGGTCTGCATCTTTATTGTGCCTTCAAACTTAAATGTTAAAATAAAACCAAGACAATAGAAATCACAGTAAAGTGCCACTTAGAGTCAATGTAAACTTTATAATCCTATGCAGTCCATTCTTCTATTATGCTGATGACAAGTTAATTTGGCTGATAAAAGGGAAACAAAAAGCAAGGAAGTAATCCTGTTTTACAGAATATTATTCAAACAATAATAACTTCCTTTGCATAACACTTATTTCATTCCATCATTACTACTATTATTACTACTATCTTAAGCTATGACAGATTGTGAAGGGTCAGAGATAATTTTTATCAATCAGCCTCCCTTTGTCTTTGGCAGGTTTAATCATGTCACTTGGAATGTAGCATGAGGGGCCTGATGAAATTGGAAAAGCATGTGAAGATAAAAATCACTCTCAGATGAATTCAGACACTTCCTGCCACTCTGCAGATGCCACAGTGCTGCAAGCCACCCTCCCAGGAGAGATGATTCACCTGGAAGGAGGGCCAGGCTCTGCCAGATGTGTAGGAGGCTGCCTGAGACCCACATGCTAACACTGTCTCAATTGTATGAAGCATATGCTTTCAGTCAAGGGTGAAAAATGCAGGCACCAGCACATGCCAAAAGTCTTTCAAGCATGGCCCACCAGTCAGCCTGAAGCTTAATGCACTGATCCATCGAGTCAGCAGATGTGTGTCACCACAGTACAAGTTGAAGCTGGTTAAAGCTATAAAAGAGTGAAGTGACCTAATCCAGACATTCAAATTTCACAAAGAAAACCATATTGTTGTCACTTTGGGGGCCTTAATGTGGGACTTTAAGCACAAACACTGAAAGCCTTCTTGGAGTAAAAAGGTATGTTGCTGCAAAAACATAAATCCCAACCCTAAGCTACACTTGTACTGATTTCAAGTTGATCTGATAAAAGCATAGCACAGTTTTCCTTTTTAGTACTCCACATACAGAAAAGAACATCTGCAGAATTTTATTGCTAGAGCCATAAATGCTCCTTATCCACTTGGTTTGAGGCAGAAGTCCAAAAATACCTTGATAGAAAGTTTATTTGCAAAGTACCACGACGTACTTGGTAGAGCCAGTGAGTTATACAACATATTCTTCCACTCCTGGCTAAGTGCTGTCGGTGTCAGCTAAGAGTCCAGCTATAGAACCTGGCTCCATAATGCCTGGGAACTCCTCCCTCCTTTCCATTTAATAATCATTTAGTGGGTACTATATTTCCCGACACACTCAAAGTCAAAGCACACTTTACAGTGAAAATATTCACCTTGTTCACATGCAGAAGGATTTGTTTAAAGAAACCAGATCTCCTTAGCACTCAGAGATCAACCCAACACTGGATGTGTGCAAACCCACTTCACTGTCAGCACAGTTGCTTCAAACAGCTTGTTCAGAGGTGGGTGATAAGATGTATTTCTCACTGGGCAAACACAATTAGGCAGACAAAGATTTTTCTTGAAGTCTTTTCTGTCTATCATCTGCAATCCAGTCTACAGATCTTTCTAAAGTATTGCTGTTTGTAACAGCCAGGTCTCTGGAAGAATACTGATGTTTCACAATGACCTCATTGTGCTTTGACATAGCTTTCCTGAGCTGTGGCCTGTGGCAAACACACACCTGCTCTATTTATGCCCAAGAGGCCAAAAAAAAAACAACCCCAACCCAACTTCAAATAATATTCAAGTTCAAACAACAAGCAGGGTTCTTCTGCCTTAAGAAAAGTCCATCCTGCAATCCACTCTGCAAAACATGATAGCTGGTCATTTAAAACTTAACTCTTAGGAACCTCTGCAGATAAGAGCTATGAAAATTCATGCCAGCTTAAAGAGGGAAAACACCCACATGCACCTGAAGTTTTGTCATGTCCCCCCCAATTTCTCCATTTACAAGTGTTGATTATTACCACTGATTCATAGCAGGGGCTTCCCATAACCTAAGGTCAGGACTAAGCCTGAGACTTCACCAGGAATCAAATGTCTGCATCACAAAAAGAAGGTCACAAAACCAAAATCTATGTAAGTACAGGACAAAAGGCAACAAAGACATAGGACACAGAGGGCAATGTCAGGAACAGAAGTAAAAAGCAAAAAAAGTGAACATAAATACACACACATACACATACATACTTGTGTCTCTTGTATTGAGCCCATCCAGATAATGAAGAATGTTTTAAATGATGTTTGTGAAAACGGATTTAATTAAATGGGTTGGGTTTTGGGGTTCTTTCTTTTTCAGTTTTCTGATTTTTTTCATTGCCATGCTCATCTGGAAGTTACACCGGGCTAAAAAAGACTTCTGGCAACTACCCTTACACCAAATACCTTCTGCATATCAGCTCTGCAATACTTTGCGTCATCCATAGTCTTCATTAGCAAATTTGCCCTTTAACCTCAATAGCACCCATCTGATATTTCCACAGCTTCAGAGCCTTTTCTTCCTCCACCAAAGCACATTTTGGAGTGGTTTCAGGGCAAATTCTTTGATTCTGGTGGTGGAGCATTAGTGAGAAAAAAAAAATAAAATAGGAGGGAACAGTTGAATGTTTCAAAAGAAAATGAGTAAGACAAAAGTAGAGCTCCAGAACTATGTTTATTCACAACTCCTTTTCTCATGTCTTCTGTGAAAAAGTTGCTGAATGCTAGTTGCCCAATTCAAAAAGCTTTTATTCCTCAGAGGAATAAATAATGTTCTGTGACTCCTATGGAAGAGCAACTAAAGCCAAATAGAGGAATGAAAGTGAAGGGTGCTCAAGGCATCCCTGGTGGTGCTTTAAGTTTTGTCTTTGGCTTTAGGGGTAAGACTGGACTCCACATGAGCCAAAATAACAGTATCAATACTTGTGCAACCTAGCAAAAGTGTATTTAGAGACAGGGAGGAAAAGACAGCAGTGAAACAACAGAACACAAAGGAATAGCAGATATCAAGTTGAGTTTTCTTTTAGTCTGAGACAAACTATACCTGTGCACTACCTAAATACTATTGAAAGCTCACGACAGCATTTGTTTTCATGGTTGATATAAAACCATACATGCTGCCTCATATAAACCATATGAAACCATATTAAAACCCCATATAAAACCATATTAAAAAACCCCACATAAAACCATATAAAGCCATGTAAAATCATATGCTACCTTCAGTATTAGCTAGGGTAAAATTAACTTATTATTCATTCATAAGATATTTACCATTTTTCTGTACTATGTGCTGTCAAAGCATTCACTGCTTATTTCTTTTTTGGGACTAATATGGAGAGAATAAACTAGAGCTCTTCAGGCTTTACCAATTCTTCCTCCCCAAGTGAGTACCACAGATGTATTGCTATGACCCTGCTAGCAGCTCATGCTCCTGAAGAGCTAAAGAAAATAAGAAATTCTGCAGAACAACAGAAGTGTATTGATTGAGATACGTTCATACTTTTTTTTTTTTGGCAAAAATAACTGTTATTAAAGAGTTAAGCCACTGTATGTGTGGGCGAACCACTTTTTGTAATTGCTATCTACCTACAGATCTTGAGAGAGATGTTGATCTTCTGAAATGAAGGGTGCAGACGCAAGTCTTTTTAAACCAATAAAAATACCAACATTTAAGTGGGTTTTTTTTTGCCATAGATGCTTTGTATGCAAATCACTCAGATCAGATAGATAGAAAATTAAAGACTTCTCCTTGGACAAAACATTGTCATTTGAACTTAGGAAAATACACGGCTGCCAAAAGAAATCTAAACTGTATTTGACAAAGTTCTTCACTTTCCCATCACAACTTCAGAATATGATTTTTTATTTGCAATGTACATATATTAATATGAACAATAATCATGTCTATAATTTTTCTACTTCTTCAGAATAAGCCATTCTGTAGCACTCTGTATATCCATCATCAAAATCCTCTAGGTCTGCAGTGCAAGAACTCTCTCTCCATCCATCAGAAAAAAAAAGTCCCTTTAAAACTTGTCTCTCTTGCATCCCAGTCAAAACACAGCGATGTGTGTACACAACTCTGCATTATTTCAGAAGGCTCTGAAATATCCCAAATAAATATTATTAGGGGCCTGTTGTCCTACTTGTGGATGTAAAACTGTATTTCTACATGGCAATGGAACAGATATGTAGAAAGATGTTAAAGACAAATTACACCCAACTGCTGCCAGTGTTGGAACCTCTCAGTGCTCTGTCTCCCAGAGCTTTCCTTCTGTAATGCCATATTCAATACAACTTCAGTGTAATACATACACACTTCACAGCTCACATTCAGTGTGACCACAGTTTCCTCTCTTTGGGCTTGATCCTGCCAAATGTTTTCCTCCATGAGTAACCTCTGCTCACAAAAGGTGTATGTATCATGGAGGTCTGCACTCACATAGGAACAACACTTGTGAGGATGGAATTAGAGCACAAGTGTCAAGCAAACAACTGGTGGGAGCTGCAAAATAGCTCCTGTCCCATGGACTCCACATAAATGTTGGCTCGTGTCAAAAGTGCATAGCAGTGGATGGGGCAGAGTGCTGATTCACACAGCAAGATTTCACAGAGCTCTGCAGACCTTTCTGCAGGTACCAGTTGAAGCCTGGAAGCACTGAAGTCACATTTGCATTGAGTCTTCCTCATAGGGTTTAAGCCAGGACAAAACTATGCAAGGGTAGCTATGCCACTTCCCCAAAGCAAATCAGCCTCAAACTGGTTCAGGCAGTGCTAAATATCGAGGAGCAGTATATTGGTATTCAAATTTAGATTTTATCTATGTATAACTGTGCAGAATTTTGTAACTTTGCTGTAAGTGGTCCTTCTACACGCCAGAACATAAAGTAAATTTGGCACCTTTCTATAGAGATTGGTGCCTGCAGCTTGCAATTCCACAGTTTGCTTTGAAGCTTCAGCTTTTTCCCTTGCAGTGGTTTGACAATGGTCATGATTCAGCACATTCAGCATGCTTAGATCAAGGTGGCTTTTCCTTTATCATTTGGAATGGAAAGAAAACAAGGACTTTTTTTAGCCTTCTGTCATATCAATGGACCAGTTAAGATTTTACAGCCCTTCCACTCTTCTGAGGACACAAACTAATTCCTGCTCCTTCCTTGCACCCCAAGAGGAGTGTTACAATCAGATATAAATACATCTAATTTTTCATCCAACCAGAACTACAAAAGTAGACAGAAGATGGAGCAACACTTGTGCTTCCCAGGAATGTCAGACAGTATTCAAACAACACTCAGCAGAACCACCCTGAGGTGCTTTACTCCATATTGTTCCCAGCACCAGACAGGCCCCCAAATTAACTGTTATCCATTATTTCATTGAATGTGACCATGAGGTCAGTGGGAGTTGTCAGGACTAGCCTTCCTACATTTGTACAAGGAAATATTTCCTTTTCTTTAATACTTCTTATCTATCCTATCTGTATGACATCTGTAACAAGCTCAATCAATAAATTAGAGTATTTCTCTTAAAACCCACATTAACTCCCAGACTGGAATCTACTGATTTTCCAAATACTCTTTAGATTTAGAGTGGGTTACTGTTTCGATTTTTTTTATGCCTGCACAATGATCTGGATGTGCTTGGTAGTTTCCTGACAATAATTCACTCCACATAGGGCACACTCTCTCAGAGTGTGATTAATGACAACTTGATTTGTGTGCAAATAGTCTAGTGCAGACTATTGGGTTCCTTCACTTCAAACAGTCACAACTCCAAAGAAGATGAACATACTGCATATTTCAGACAGGACCATTTATACCATAGCACATAAGTTGCATTAATTCTTATGAAAGAACCTGTGACCTCACAGAGTTATTTTAGAGGAACCTTCTACACTTTTGAATGCTAGGGTGGCACTTAGGCCCAATATATAATCTAGTATTTCTAATAAATTATTTGCCTCTTTATATACATACTGCCCCCTCAAAATGTCAAAATTGCATTGTGGGCAACAAGAAACTGTCTTGTTGCCTTAGACATGCTCTTATAACAAGAAAATCTGTGGAAGGAAACAACTCGGGGAGCTGATAATGGTTTGGGGGCTTTTACAGTGGACTTAGGGATCAGCATTTCAGTTTGACTTGCATTTCACTTAAGCCTTTGCAGTGTCCTTCACAACCCAAGTGCAAACTGAGTCCTCACAGTTATTCTGGTCCCACAGCCAAGCAAGCTATCTCAGCTTTGAGAGAAGTCATTTTTTCCACACATACATGATGAGGTACAAGTTTTGAAGTCAAAGCATTATTAGAGACATGCCAAAATTGACTTCACTCCCTGCTGAATGCCGACCCTCCAGGTACATTCAGCAACTGCTATAACTAAATGCAACTGGCCATAGTTGGCATGCCCTGATACTACATTTGTTCAAACAGATATTCCACGGAGACTGATGCCAGAACTCACGCGTGTTCCAACAGTGAAGGCTGTGAAACATCAGGTTGTGACAGCTGGCTTTAAAATAAAAACTGTCCAATGAAATATATGAAAACATAAACAAGAGGACTCTTGTTAGCCCAGGGAATTCAGTCATTTTCTCAAGGCTTGTTTTAAGTTTACTACATTTATCAAATGTATGCCTTTAATGCATACATAGTTCCACCTACTTATAAAGTGAACAGCTGAGTACAAAATGAGAAGTACCTTCTGTGCAGAGACATAAAAGATAGCATCTCTCAGCTTCCTCATTACTTTAACCACTATAACCTGCAGAAAGCAAGTAAGAGGTTATCAAAATGCTATGGCAGTGCTCCATTTCACGTTGCAAATTCAGAAATCAGGAACTTCAAGGTCAAAGTGTTTGCTGTATTTCGGCTTTTCTCACAAATACCTCCTTGCACAAACCAGACAAAGTACAAGACATGCAGTCATCTACAATTTTAGAACTGTAAGACACTAAGACAACAATTAAGAGGTGCAATTTCTAGATATGGTTCAACTGCAGAACACCAAGAATGCAACTGCTCCTCTGATGCAGAAGGATGCACAAGTCCAGTTGCTTTCACATAGAAACCTCCTCTATTTACTAATCAGAAGAAGGCAGACAGGTTGAAAATTCCTGCCAGAGCAATCATGACTACTGTTAGGAAGCCCATGACACTGCTTCAAGGTTGTTTAGGAAAAAGGGCTCCAGATTTCCAAGGATCTCCCTTCAACTTGTGACATGAATCAGGTCCTTCTAGGGAATACCTACACACCATTTCTTAACTTTGAAGTATCTTCCTTGGTATTTAATAATTCAGAATCACTTTAAAAGTAAGATCCTGATTTCCATTAGATGCAAAAATTACTTTTAATTTTTTGTCTGTAACAGTGTATTTTCTGTGTACCTTGCAAACCATTGAGTGCTGTAAAAATCCCCAAACAGGCTTTTCCCCTGGGGTGTAAAAGACCAAAGGAAAAAACCCACCAAATATCCTTTCCTCTTAGAATGAATAGTAATTGCAAAATGACATGCTTAGGCTTAAGAAAAACAGTAGATTCAAGGGATAATTTTATATAAATTACAGTCTTTTTATGATTATTTTTGTCTAAAGGCAGAGCTCCTCTATCAAGGAGGGTGATCATTAAAGGAAGAACTGAGAGAAAACTCTGCATAACTACTTTTTCTGTATTATAAGCCCCTTTAGTACTCATTTTTCCAGTCATGAAATGTCTATTTGATCTTTTTTTTTTAATGTGACATGCAAGAGTGCTTTTTCTTGCCTTACAGCATCATTCTAAATAAACCACCAAGCACTATTTGATTCTTCACCTTAAACAAGAAACATCTGCATCTCGGACTTCTTCAGCCCACCAAAAAAAACCTCATTACACAGTATCCTGCTAAAGTTGATCCAGAGAAATAGTCATTATCTCCTGTCTTCTCCCATGCCAGGTACTGCTATTTCCCTACTGTCACCTCCTCCACTTACATTCCAACAACAAATATCTACTTTTGGAGCTTTTTTTTTTTTTGGTAGGGAATCTTGAGAGAAAACTTCACAAGGAGTGAAGGAAAGGAAAATCTATTGCTTATGAGTTTTAATAATGGTAAGTCACAAGAAGCATATAAAGGGTTTGGAGTTTTGGAAGGAAACAAACCCATTATGTCCCAGGAAACAGTTTACTGAATTAATTGATCTGAAATCATGATTCATTAAGTGTTAAAATTTCTTCAAATATAAATCTTCTTAGACTTCAAGCTCTGTTTTGTATACACCATCAAGTGTAACATCTGTATCCTGTAGGTACAGCAATAGTCTACTGGAAAAGATACAGGTTATGGTTCCTTCCCAGAGGAAAATGCACCTGCAACTCTGACTGTACGAGGGGTATGAACAGGGTAAATGGTCAGGGTTAGCTTATCCACTTAATAGGCTTGAGGGCAAATGCTTTCTGTTTGGTCCAAGCCCACAACAGGTTATTTTCACTGGCAAAGTGAACTGCTCTAGACCTGTTTTAAGGAGGACTGAGGCAGGCTGGGGCTAAGCTGCCCTTCCCTTTTGGGTGCTAAAGTCCCCTGGAAAGGCACACAGCAGAGGATGGAGGCAGTATTCCCTGAGCAGGACTGCAGCCCACAGAAAGCCTTGTGTGAGGCACCCAAGTGGTAACAGAGCTGTCTACAGAGTCCCCCTCTACATCTGCAAAAGATTTAGTCCATGTCTGAAAAGCCTTCACTGCAATAAAGCATGGGATACAGCAATTCCTGTCCCTGATTTACACCAATTCAGCTTTGATGACAGTGGAGATACTTGGGCTTCAAAACTGAGTGCTTTGACACAAGACCTCTGCTAGAAGCACTAAGATAGACTTTATGTATATTTTATACTCTGCCGTACAGTGCATTCGCTAAACAGTACACTTAGAAAATCTAGTTCAAAAAAGCCTTTTCTAACTTTGTGCTACCAATTACATCATAAAAATGCACTTACGAGAGATGTTAGAAACAGTAATAATTTTTTAGACAATATTTGTTAATATGTATTTTAGAATAGCCAATATTTTTATAAATATTTAAAATACATCAGGCATTACACAGTCCTTGTATTTTATGCTTTGAACTGCCCAGCCATGGCATGCTTTTGTCATTGTTACAGCAGAGTGAGTCTGGTATTTCAGATCAAACATGGTATGTAGTCCAGATGTGTTAGCTGTCACTCTCTGAGTAAACATTTCTGATGGACAGTGTGTTAACAACAGATTATTACTCATGATGTTGCATGATGTTACAAAAAGTTATCCTGAGAGTCAGAGATAACACCAGTGAGAACTGCTGGTGGAAGTGATGCAGACTGGTATGTTTACAGTCATTTTTGTCATGTGTGTCTCCCATTCACTCTTCAAGGGAGAGCCAAATATGGTTTGAACAACTCCCCATGGGGACTATGGTGGAAAAAGAGAGCTATTTGATCTGAGGCGCAGGACTCGTACGGCATAATTATCAAGAATGTTAAGCAATGCAATATTAAATTCATAATTGTGCAATTAAACTATTAAATACATGCAGGTTTGCCTGAAGTGCTAAGCACATTAATTCATATTCTTATTTCTCAAAAGTGTCCTTTTGAGAGGATACTTGCCAGGTGTCTTAGATTAACAGATGTTAAATGACAAAATGTTTATCAGTCCCTACAACAAAAGCAGTACAAGCAATAGTATCTGCAATTTAAGTTTTCTTTGCACAGGCAGAGCTCAGTCTGGGCCAGAAGAGACTCTTCCAAGACAGGGTCACCATTTATCTTGTACAAACACTCACCCATCAGCTTCCCTTCTGTCATAGGGAGAAGGGGTGCCCAACTGCTAACACAGCATTGTGCCTTAGTGTCCTGGCACATCTCTGGAAAAACAGGATGGAGGGTTGGGACACAGCACAGAAATCTACACATTCCAGCAGCTGCAGAGGGCACCTTCTGCCGTGCATGGACAGCCTGAACAAAGCCAGCTCTGCCAGACCTGTGCTGGCTTCCCGTGGGCCCATGCTGGGAGAGTCTGCACCGTGCTCCTCACACTGAGCCAGTGGCAGCACGAGCTTTGCAGGCAGGGGCAAAGAAGGTTTATAGTGACAGAAGTGCAAGGCAAAGGTCAGCAGTCCTGGCAAGGTGTGAAAGGTGTTTTTTCTAGTCTGGTTAGACCTCAGCTAATTGAGAACTGTTAGCAGAGATCCCTAAATTGTCCTCACAGCCATGACTTCTGCCTGTTAAGCTGAATAGAAGCCATTTCAAAGTGTTTTTCACCCCCCCACTTGTTAAGATATGACTGTTTTGATACTCTGCTCCACTTGTCACTCCTGACAACTGAAAACAACAGGCAGTATCTAATGTGCAATTATGTGCCTGCCAAGGACCTGGAGTCCCAAGGCTAGAACGTGTTACACCATAGAGAATTACAGGTGATTATATAAAGAATTGCACATCCACATGCTAACAAAGTATCATAGACATGCATGAGAAGAGAAGAGGACAGTGGTCTATTCTCCTCACCCAAATCTGCCACTACACAACACAAAATCTGACTGGCAGGACATCGTGTCCTTGGGACCACCCAGCAGCTCAGGCCCCTTAGGTCTGATGTAAGATTACAGAACATTCTTATTTTTCTTCAACAACTCACAGAAAGGCTAAGTTGTACATGAAATGTGGTTAAGGAAGCTGCTCCCCTTTTTTTTTTACTGAAAAAAAACTATAGTACAAAATGTGACTGGAAGTTTCAAGACACTTTCAGTACTATTGTACACACACTCCCCCCCAAAACATATCAAACAAACCCAGCTATTCCACCTGAGAAAACACAACCTCCCTACACGTTACAAACACACTTAAAATTTATTATGCCACTTTGTCACCTCAGGCTAATCTACACAGTATCACTGCCTCCAACTGAATCACACTGCCCTGTGCCAATTGCAGATAGTCCGTCCTCAGTGCAACAAATCGCAATTTTCAGATTTCTCTAAAATTGCAGAAAACTGCAAGAAGCATAAAGTCCACTCTCTAACATACTAGGGCTTAATTTTATTCTTAAAAATGGCAGCAATGTATGCTTTTGGTTGTGGAGGTGTGCCAGTAGTGTTACAATTAGGGTAGTGCTGTCACTTCAATAATAAAACTGATTTTCTGAGAGTTTACAAAAACCCCAGATTAAACAGAAAAGCTTGCTGCAGGCTGAAATGTTTTGTATAAGATCTCAGCCAGAGGATAATTTGTTTCCAACATTCTGAAAATATTAATCAGGTCCTTCAAATGTCAGAATTTAAATGTGCTTGAAGAAGCAAAATACTAAAAAAGAACATTTAGTTAGGAATTCTTAGTGCAGAGCAAGTTACTTCTGAGTTCCTATCAGAAATACTATGTAGAAGAATCCCAAATCTTTGGGGGGTATTTTTTGTACCATTTGGGTTTTTTCTTCTTTTTTTTTTTTTTTTTTTAAACAAGCAACTGGGATTAGCTGATCCAAGAGACTGATCTATGCAATTTTAAGGATGGAGGAAAAACCACCTTTTAGAAATGAAGAGTAGGGCAAGGACCACAAGGACAACACAGGCTTCCCTCACTGGAATGAGGAAGGAGGCAAAGGTGTGACAATTTTCACACTGTTCCATGGGATTGGCAGTGAGTGTCAACACTCCTCAGACTAAGCTCAAACCAAAAATAACGTAGTAGCAGACGCACAAAGCTGAGTGTGGGCTGCAAAATTCAAGTGAGCAGGCAAATTTATGGTGACAAGATTATCTTGCCATGACTATCTGAAAACGCTGTATCTGAATAATGCAGTTCTTGAAAGCCATCCCTGTTAAATTTGCATCCCTGCTCCTGGCTGCAGTGAGGGCACACTGCCCCAGGCTGAAGGCCGTTAGTTAAACACAGAAATGGTATCACACATTGCACAGTCGAGGTTTCTCCATGCTGCCTTTGCTCTCTTCTACAAACACTTCTTACAGAAAAGGGATATCTTTTGCCCTGAAAATTTATTCCTTGATCTATCATGCTGGCAGGCTGGTGACACTGACACCTCTTTGCTATTCAAGTACTATAAAACACATCCATGCAATACAAACAGACCCTTGTTTCTGCATCTCCTGCAGTTTAGAAAGTTCCAGGTCCCACACATTCATTTTTGCCAAATTGGCAGTTGCTAGGAAGCAAAAGAAAAATTCTGGCAATGGTTCTGTGGAACTGGGGAACATGCAGGCAGTTTTCCTGCAGCACAGGAAAACAGACAGGAATTCTCAAGTGTCTTCTCAAGCTTTAGACATCCAGGGATGTCTACTAACAAAAAAAGCAAAGTAACTTCAAGGGATAATGGGAATGAGTTAAACAATCATAATGCAGCTTTTGTAATGAATTTAACTTGGACACTTGGATTTACTTACCTACTATAGCCAAAGTGCCTATAAAGGCAGAGAAGTTACTTAAACACTAGCAGCCTGCACATCTACACTGCACAGCAGAAACAAGTTTTTAAATAGAAAGCAGTCTGCCTGAGCTGAAATACAAAGAGATAAACTGCAAGCAATAACTTTAATTAAAGACTCCCTTTATACATGAGAAACAGTTTTAAAACTGTTCAGAAAATAAAGTAACACTGTACTGCTGCTACACTAACAGTAACTTCTCTTTTTACAGACTGTAAAGTGGGATGAAGCAGAGGCTATGAGAAACTGGCAAGGTTAAAGGTACACCAATAAATGGAGAGGTCAAAAAACCTATTTTTACAAAGCACCATGCCTAGCTATTTATTGCTTTGTACTTTTGGGAGAGGGGGTTGTGAAAAAAAAAATCTGATACCAAGACACAAGATCAAGCAACTGTATTGACTGCTTTCCCAAAATATTCTTCTCATACAATAATGAAAAATTGCATGGGCAACTGCACTGGGGAGCAAGTGAAGTGCAATGGGTTTCTGCCTGTTGATGCTCATTGCAGTGTATCACAGAGGTGAATTCTTGTATTTTTAAAATACATAGCTTAAACATAGAAAAAAAAAATTCTAAGTTCACATTACATATGCTGTACATAATATACTTTATCTTTGATCAAACCATACAGTAATTGATTATACCCAGCCTTCTACCAGCAGGAGCCTTCATTCTAGCTGCTTGATTCTTGCAAGAAGGTCCATCAGGGCTCTCAAAAGCAACCATAAGCTTCACACTCTGCAACAGCTGAGATTTTGCTCAGGGTGTTTAAGGTCTGCAGAATTATTTTTCCCCCCGCTCCACTTCCTCCACAGTGCTCATTTATAGTAAAATAGGGAAAATGCTGTTGGCAAGAAGATATAAGAATGATTTCCTTCTCTTGCTACTTTGATGATTCCCCTTAGGGAACACAGAACAAAGAAAATCAACATTGGCGGTAGTGGGGAAGATCCAAAAGTCTTTTAGGGCAAAGGACACAGGTTGTGAAACAGCTCCCTTCTTCTGGATCTAGTCAATACAATTCAATTGTCAACTCCATGCACCTTCTTTCATGTTGCTACAGTGCCTGGATGCCTCATGCAACAGGGCACCACACAACCTCTACTTCTGAGACAACACAGAAAATAAGGAATAACCCCCCACCTCCAAAAGCAGAGTTAACTACACAAGACATGAATTTTCTTCCTTCAACAAATACCAATATTTTCTTAAATTCCGGGATGTTTGTAGAAATTCACAAAGAATTGCTGTCTCCAGTGAAACTTTACATTTTAACACTGCAAACACTGAATATCTTTCTTAATCCAGGCTTAAGCTGACAAAGTATAAACAAGTAACACAGGCCATTTTGCAAAAAGCAGCAAATATCTGAAGTGCACATTGTTTTCTTGTTAGTTCTTGACTAGAAGACACTGCCTAACACATAACACATGGCAAGCTCATCAGGAAAGCAGAGTGATTCACAGCACCTCCAATCTTAGAGCTCTGTATTTGCCACAGTTCAGGAAATCTAAAGCCTGGAAGTTCAGGAAGACTGCTGGACTTCCAGCTCTGTGACCTGTATACAGAAACACTGTACCACAGCTGGCTTCAGAAACCTGTGATTATTTACTAGATACACTGCACAGCAACAAGTCTCCTTCAAAAATACAAGAAGCAATTACTTTGATGATTGTCAGCTATTTAATTTTGAGCACCAACACAACTCTCAATCACCCAGGCTGGGGTGGATTATGTTGCACAGATCCCGATTCTTTCTGGTCTTCAGTGAGATGCCCTGGGGTAATTTAAACTGGGTCTTCATCTGGTCAAAAATGCGAAAAGTATTTCTTAACAGTTTTCATAATCGAAGATGCCTGATTCAAAACTTGTCCCAAGTTTTGAGGCAAAGCAAAGCTAACTGCAAAGCTGATCGATACAACAGCATTGAGTCAGACACCTCACTTAATTTAGAGTGCTATGAAGGCAGAATGAATAATTTAACTGGGAAACTCATGCCCTCATGTCTGTTTGTGTGCACACACATATACACAAGCATGTTTACTCACATTAAAAATGAGTCCAAGACATAGGGCTACTTGACAAACAAAAGAATATTCATGTTTTGGCAAAATACTACTTTGCTTTTACTGGCATGTAAGCCCAGGCTGCACCAGGCATATTTTAGCAATAATGATCAAAGCAAAGGCTTTCCCTGAAGATTAATGACTGGCTAAGAGGATAGTTTGAGGTCTGTTTACCCCAGCTGGTCCTTAATTCCCAGGAAAAGCATCTGCAAGGCTTATTATTGCTATAAACTTAAGATGGAGGGAGGGGTTATGCTGTTTCAAATGATACGTACAATGACTTTTTAGAGACTTAATGTCTTGCATATTAGCCAGAATGTTTAACCCATCTCTTAAAGAACTATTCATCTTGAAAGTAAATAACTTCAAACTTCCGTAGCGGCACACTTCACGTAAGCACTGCAAACTCCTCTACAAGCAATTCATTACCCCCCCGCCCGCCTCCATGGCGAGTGAGCAAAGAGAAACACAAGGATCATTTCCCTCTCTGCTGAAATACAGATACATCTGGGTGGAAAATGAGAGTTTTTTAACAGCAGAAAGAACTCCTATGTAATATTTAGGACAGAAAGCAAAGAATATCGCCTTTAAACTGAGGAGGGTTTAGCTACTGAGAAAACAACTGCTTGACCGAACAGAAGCTAATGGGTAACACTCTAGGAAAATATGCATGTGGTTTTCCAGGCAGGTTGTGAATCTCTTATCCACACTGCTGAACAGCTACTCAAAGGAGTAATTTCCCTGATTTAATGGAGGAACAGTTCCAGTTTGAGTAAGTAGTTTCCAACCTGAATCTTATTTATCACAGTGGTCATGAACATCATGGCTCACCAGAAGTTCCCAAAAGCCTGCACTAAAGTTCAAAAATGTTACTGCTTGAAATGTTACTCTCTAAAATGAAGAATTCTCAGTTATTGTGAAGCTGCATCTTCAAATACAAAACCCCCTAGAAAACTAAGATAATATGCTTAGCTTAAATTCACCACAAATTCTGGATTATTAATAGTAACTGGCCCAAAGAAGGTCTATAGATTTTAGATTATTGTAATGTGGCAACTGACAGACCAGTTAGATTCACATATTGAAGGTGTTTCATTTCACTGTATATACCTTAGCAATCATGTTTAGACTTGAAGTAGGCTATATACTATACTTTCCTGTATATTTTCCCACAGACATACTCTAAACAACAACAAAACAAGTTGTTTTTAGCATCATTATGAAAAAAAAAATAACTGGATGTTCCAAATTAAGCATGTGATTCAAACAGTCTCTTTATAAAAAGGATGAATAAACCAAATAGGATTAATTTCTTAAGACTCAAATGATCGAAAGCCTATTCACAGCCAGCAATAATACTCATGGCTTGAATGGGATTTGCATGAGGACAGCCTGTGTTCTAAAAAAATTTTACCTTTCCTTGCACAAATAAATCTGCTTTGCTAAGTAGAGCAAGATTCAGAGACGTATGCAATATTTTTGCAACTGAAAAACTTCGCAGCTGTCATCCTTCTGAAGTTTTCACTCTCACTTTAGGTCTGTAAATTCTTCACTACCAGTTTTTAAGGTAGTGAGTAGACTAAGTAAACAAAAACAACTCAGTGAAAGATGATAAAATGCATTTCTCATAATCTGAAACTAAGCTCTTACTAAATGCATTAAACATCCTGAAGTGGTGTATTCACTTTGGATATACGTGATTTTGAAAAGATCTGAGACCAACTTCCAACATGTTTGAATTTCTGTGTGTCTAGATCCTTTCCTATAATTAAAAAGGCCTTTCAAACCATGAGCCCATGGACTTTCCATACCTATTAGGAACAATCTTTCTCTCTGTGACAACTTGTTTCAACATATCTCCTAAATGAAGGCATCCAGAAGTGGAAAAGCAACTGGTCTCATTTTTGCAGGTAGGTATGATGCAGAGAAGCCTGGTTGTTGGAAACACATACCTGTATTTACCAGGAAAACTCTCTTTGGACATTAAAAAGGGCACCTGACTGATCATGACAAGGCATGAGTATAAACTTGTGTCTGATACACAGTAGTGCCACCCGTACACACAGCTGTGGGGACACCAAAGGAAACAGAAGACCCTGTTGGTACAGGGTTTCTCAAACCTTTTATTTTCATGCATACAGCAGGACACCAAAACTAAGGCTTTTGTTCCTGAAAAATGCCAATCTTTATGTTTTTATAAGCACACGATGTTTATGAGAGATGCTGGGTAGGCTAACATTATTTATTAGCACATCATTGTCTGATCTTACAGCTCATCACTTTGTTCATTTCTTGTTTTATGCACATATAATGAATCCATGTAGCTGCCTTTTTTATTTTCATTTAGCCTTGTATAGCTGAGCCATTTTCTCTGGCTTCAAACTCCCTCCAGATGGCCTGACTAGTCCAAACTCACATGACTTTGAGAGAGAACACCTACAATATTGTGATCCTACTCTTTTTAGATTTTTTTTTTTTTTATTACCGGTACCTTGTTCTAACAAAATCTTACTGGCTCCATATTCTACTTTTCCAGACTTCTTCAGACAGTTACAGCTGATGAGCTCAGATGGTACTACATGACAACACAAGAAGGCAAAGATAAGATTATACAAAGATCCCAACACTATAACTGAAACAAAATGACCTGGTAATCCAAACAAGATTCAGACTGCAGAGATATGCAGAAAGATAATCCACTGAGTAACACATTTGATACCAAAGTCTTCACTGCCCCTCAGCTTCTATTGCAGCAGCTGTATCACCTAGATCTGTGCAAAGTTAATATAAAGCAATGCCAGGACAGACTCCAATGTACAAAGGGATCAGAAAAGCAGCAACTTCCTGCTTTGAAACAGGTTAATGTGGAATCCAAATACAAATCCAGCTGTGAAACCTCTTAGGGAACACAATATCAGAAACATTTCAAAACACAATTCTACTCCAAACCTCAGAAAATCCTGCAAATTTCTTAACACATTTGATAGAACACATCTACAACCACTAGTTTCACAGATATTCCTGAGTGTATAAACTGATCTGTAGCATTCTTCTCATACATCTGAGTGCATTAAGATGAAAACAACTTCCCAGCTGTCAGTGTGAGGAACCGTCTCTGGCAAAGGGCCAACCAATTTAAAAATACCTCATTAACAGTACAACACTACCTCTGTCCTTTAAAATAACTGCAAACTCAACAAATTAGATGACCCAAAAAAACCAAACTAGAAAAAAAAAAAAAACAACCAGGAAAAAAACATAAATATGGCTTTAAAAAACACATTGTTTTAAATGTTACACTTAGTATTTCAAAAACCTAATTAATTTTTTCCTCAATAGAAATCTAGCACTGTTTTTGCTTCTCAGCCCAAATACCCTTTATTACTTTGGTCATTCATACCTGAATCCCACAAAATGCATTTCCCAATCTGGAACTTATTTATTGTGAATTTCTGCATCAACTGGCTAAATTACAACTTACTCAAGCATAGATATTACATTAAGCTCTTAGCTATTTTTCAAGAAAGTGCTGTTTTAGAAATGGAATTGTAGAGAGAAAACTTTAATTCAAAATACACTACTTTTATTAATAATAATGGAAAGATACATTATCACCCAACCAAATAATACATATATGTGTAATAGAACTTCACCCATGAGACTTTATATGTCACTCTGTATCAGAAAGTGTTTTACACACTAGATATTAGTTGATACTTGTAAGTTGATACTTAAGTATTAGCAGTTTCTATGATGGAGACCTCTCTATTCTACCATCACAAAAGCACAGTCCTATTCATCATTACACTTTAAGAAAGTGAAACAAGAAAATCAATTTTATGCAATAAACTCACTTCAGTTAGTTTACATTTATTATATGGGGATACTTTGACAAAAAATCCACAGTACTCACTTTGATCCAACTACTGTAATTATAGAATATTTAACTGTGTCAGGATAGATAGAAGTAAAGAACAAAATCAATTTCATTATGAAAAAACTTCATGTAAATTTATACTAAAACTTAGCTTCTTATCAATGTCAGATTCAAAAAGATGCCAAACCATGAATACAATATTCTTATATTTGAGCTCTGTTAATTTATCAGTTATTTATCAAAGCTGTCTTTAGTGAAGACAGTTAATTCCTTATTTTTTCATCTACTGTTCCTGCTATGTTTATTTGCAAATGAAGGACCAGAAAGTACATTTATTTAAACGTTATTTACAAGCTCTTTCAATGTGCTTCCAATGTAATATATCATCAGCACAGTCTTTGATTTAATTGCTGCCGTCACTCATTTTTGTGCACTAACACATGTAGGAGTTCCAAACGCCAAAATATTCCTGCCTTTTTTTTGTGCTACATACCAGATTTTGTAACCTGTGTCAAGCTACCTCCGATGCTTACAACTTGTGAACAGAGGCCAACAATGAGCCTCCCCAGACACTAAATCATAATCTTCATGTTTTTCGTATTTCACATTCTAGCCACAGTTTCAACATCCATACCCCGTGACATTAGGGAAGGATAAATCAAGGAGGATGACAGCTCCCTTGTAGAGACTGGTACGGCCCTGGGATCTGCCACACCCAACACCCACAGCTTCTGCCAGATGTCTCCAAGAGTTTTGCTGCATTAACCCCTTCAGGAGCAACTGAGGGCTTTGTGCTAAACCTTTTTAAGTAATCACTCCGATTTTTTTATTGTTTTTTGTGAGTATTAGAAGGACAGAAAAAATACAACACGCTCTTCTTCCAGAAACTTTAACTAAAGCACAGACAGAGGGCTATCAGTGACAATTAGCAAATCCATCCTTGTATTTCCTTAAAGATAGGAAATAGAAGTTAAAGGTTAGCATCAGACAATTCCTTTTTTCATACCATGCTGTGGTCCTATACTCTAAAATGACAAGTAAAAACTCCTTAACAGTTTTATGTTTGTGTCTTCAGACCCAGGACACTGCTTTACCCTCTTGGAATTAGAATATCCATTCACTGCCCTTCAGCCAAACAGACTATTCAGACCTTAAATCAACAGGATTTCTAATCCAAAAGCCGTACAGCAAACTCCACAACTCCTTCTCCGGGTCTGATCTGGCCCCAGGGACATAAATTTGCATGCAACTTTTAAGTTTGTGAATAGTCCCTGGGCTTAAAGTTGCACATGTGTTTAAGTACTTTGTTCAGTCTGGGTCTGAACCAGCTACTTTAAAAATAAAAACAGCAGTCATGCAAAGAATAACATTGTTTAAAATATTTTTCCTCTGTAAAGATTGCACCAAAGGACAAAAATGCAACAAAATAAACATACTGATTCCTAGAAGCACATACTGACCGACCAGCAGTTAAACAGCAGCTAAAAAGCCATCAGCAAATATAAATGCATGCCACTTCATATGAAAAGGTAAAATCAATTTTATTTCAAAATAATAACAGTAGTAGATGTGAAGTATAGCAAAGATTCTTCGTACACTATTGCAGGTAAAAGCATCTGTGGCTATAAACAGCAAGGAAATGGCCACGGCTCTTAGAGAAAGACTGGCCCCTATTCTTCAGCAGGTTTATTTTGTGGATTTGAAAGCAGATATCTAGGTGATTCAATTTGTTTCTCCTGTGTAAAATGTGTTCAAATTTCCAGTTTCTGTGTAGCTTTTCATAAAAAAAAACGAAAGCAGTAAGAAATAAGGCAAAGCTTGCACTATGAACAAATATACTTATGAATATTGGACTTCTGAAAACTACTTTCAATTTGCTTTCCAGTAGGTTGGGATTCAAGTTGAGCATCAGTATTTCTTTAAAGAGTTTAAATAATACACTTTAGATTTCCATCTGTGGAAGAAATGACACTGAAAGTAATATAGTTATTGCAGCTCTTGTAGAAAATAAACATACAATAATCAACGTTGGACTTGGGCAGAAAGACATTAACATGCCTGCAACTATTTATCATTTGGGGAACATGCCACTAATAATGTTAAAAACACTTGAAAAAACTATCCACAGTTCACAAGAAACAAATTCAGACGCAGTTTTCATAATTTAAATAAATTGCTCATAAATATCAGCACTGATGGGCTGAGGTTTGTTCTCATATACAAACATTTCAAGACAGAATTAGTATTTCTTCTTGAGAGGAATCTTTTTCCTCCAGTTTGTTCTTCACAAGTGCTCAATGAGTTAAAGGGTTAAGTAACCATTATATTCTAAAGAGCAAACTGTTTGCCTTAGGGCCATCTCCTCCTTACTCCTGATGAATTGCCTGACACTTCATGTATCATACATTACTTTTCACTAGGAAGCAGCATTTGTTTCCAGTCATGGTGTAAGAACTGACTTTGGAAGTATGAAGCAATGTGGGATAGACCAAAAAAAAAATTAATTACATCATCACCTACAAAATAGTCTATACCAAAATAGTGATATATATATATATTTATAAATATGCTTGTACTTAAAAAAATGGGCACAGAAGTAAAAATAAAAAATTCTATCCATACTAAGATGAATAGAAGACCAACTGTGAGAACAAATACCCTGAGTGACAGGACACTTTTCTGGACTATAATGAAAGAAATGCAAATGTAATTGAGTGCTTTGCACTAGAAGTGTTTGTTAGATGTAAACTGAACACATGCATCCAAGCCCCTGGCCCAGTTCCCTCTGTGATCTTAGAAAAACTTGTTTGTAAGACACCGGGGGTTTCATGTGCAGGTCCTGCCAGTGCTTCACACCTCTGAATCATCAGTGCACCCTCCTCCCTCTCTTCCCTGTGGGGGAAAATGAATGCTTCTTTACCACCATGGTACAGCAAGGGTTAAGTCATAAACATTTATAAAGGAGTAGAGACTGCAGAAGCTCTGGACTGCAGGGTATGCTACGACTGAACATAAATTTTAATCAAAATACTTCTACTAGCTGAAGGAAATGGCCAGTGTAACAACAGGTACCAGAACACAGAGGAGAATGAATGCCTTTACACAACATATTCAAAACATTCAGATGCTGTAGAAGAAGAAAAGAGACATGCACGAATTCCTTCTGCAAGTTCCCCCTCCCTGGGGAACAGAGGACAAGAAACATACTTAGGTGACAGATCTGAAGGGAGATAGGAAGGACAAGAACAGATGGAGGGCCAATGCAAAAGGGTAAAGAGCTCAGGAATAGAGATTTCTCAAACAAGTTGTCAGCAAACAGCTACAAAATCCATTTACAAAACACAAGGCTGCTCTCTCCCCAGTTATCCTCTTAGTAGTCTGGTTTTTGTTACCAATAAGTCCAGCGAAATGAAGATCCAATGTGTGAAGCTCCTTCAACAGGCTGTGCCCTTAAATCCCATCATACTGTCACTGAGCTTGGTTCTGTGAATTTTACTGAAGCTTTTTGCTTGTGTGAAAAGTAACATCAAAATACATATTGAAATAAAGCCCCACAAAAGAAGTTGCAAAATTGAAATTTCCTATTTAGAAATGCCAAAGGACTTGTGTATATGTGTGCACCACCATTCAGTTTTATGTCTTACAGGATGATTATCTGATTATCCCATTACAAAGGGCAAAAGACAAACCAAAGATTCCCAGTAACTCAGCCGTATCCTCTTATGTGAGATGAGCAAACCACGTGCCTGGAAAGGCACATAATGAGAAAATATTAAATTAATTCCATAACACAGAAGGTAACAGACTCAAGATTGTCCAGGCAAACACCATTTTTAACGAGAACCTGGTTTTGTAGCCTTTTACTTTTGCCTTCCCTCAAACAAAACTTTCTGCATTAGCAAGATGGTCACATTTTTGGAATGGTCTGTGGTATTCACAAAATGCTCAAAACTTATCCAGTCTGCTTTCCCACCTTTTCCCCTCATCGAAGGCTTCCAAAGCTATCTTTGGCATTCTGACTGCGAACAATGGAGTTTTGTGATTTATCTGTCACATGTTGTTGTCCAGGTGTAAGTTTGCACATATGGCTGTCAGACTGCTCTGTTACCTAAAATAATTAAATCCAGTGCATGTTTGTATTTTTGTTTGTGATCCCAACTGAAATGAATACCATCACTCTTTATCTAATAACAATAGTTTAAAAATAACAAAAATGAAAAAAATAAACTATGAATAAGGACAGCCATTATACACACCAACAGCTGATTAAATATCTTTTATCCACATGAGACTATAAAGGAGTCAGAGAAGTGGGTTTTTTTAGGAGAAGCATCTAGCATCCCTGAAAGAATAAAAAAATACTATTTCAAAACTGTCCCTCAAAGCAAACATACAGTAACTGAAGAACTGTCCAGTGGAAACACACATCAAATGAAATGGTATAATTAAGAAAATCTATTTCACAGATAAGTAGCTTTTTTTTTTTTTTTTTTTGGAAGGTAACACACGTTACCCTCAATCTGGCCACAAGAAGAATTGCAGAGAACATTGTAAGAGCAAAAGTATTAGGATGTAAAGGACAAAAAAAGGTACTAATGCATTTTTGCACATCCTTTAGAGCTGCCTTTTTGCAGGCACCTTCATACACGAGAAAAAGTCACAATCACCTGTAAATAATAAGCATTATGAGGATGGCTGCTCTCAAGAGCTCTACTGGGTTCCAGCCTCTTGGTAGTTGAAAAACAAAAGGCTCTGCCAAAACCCAAGTTGGTATGTTTGAATGGAGGAGGAAACCAACCTAAAAACGCTAACTCATGTGACACAAAAACATTTGTGTAACTCACTAAAAGTCCAAGAATCAAAGCTAAATCTGAGAATTTACCCTAAAAAGCAAAATGAGTGGAACAAAACCAGAGGGTCTTCCAGGAGGCTTCAGACGATTTTGTGCTACCGATGTCAATTTCTCAGTCATCTTGTAAACACACATGTAAATTTCAATAAGCTATGACCACAAAAACACTTCCCCGACTGCTATCGAAAGCTTTACAAGGTAGCAATTAAACATCACCTAAACGCGCAACGCCCAAGCTCGCTAATAGAAAGGGCAAAATAACCGTGCCCTCTGGCAGTTACGAAAAGAAGCAGAAACACAGACACACAAAAACAAGTCAGAAAAAGTTAAGGCCGAAAGCCGCCCGGTCCTTCCCGGGGCTGGGGCAGGGGCAGTTTCCGTGAGGCGCCGCTGCCCCGCTTGGCGCTGCCGGGCCCGGGGCCCCTCGGAGCCTCCCG